>JADRCD010231449.1:0-15324 GCA_019843815.1 Montemys delectorum
TTGTTTTTTTTTTTTTTTTTTTTTTTTTTTTTTTTTTTTGGCCCATAGTCACATAGGTTCATTGCATTCAGGCCCATAGGAAGCAGGTACATTATGGATGGTGAATGGACCTAGAAAGCTGCTCAGCTCATGCCCAAGGAAGTTGTCTGCTCTCCCAGAGCATGCCCCTTTTCCTCTAACTAAATGCCTCCTTCTGCTTTCTACCACCTCCTAACAGTAGTACCCACTTATGAATGCATATTGGGAATAATCCACCAAGCAAGCCAAAGGCTTCATGAAACTATCATCTCTCGCAGTACCGCCAGGTGAGGACCATATCTTCAACACATATGCCTCTGTAGGGGAGGGGAGCATCATGCCTTCAACACATATGGCTCTGTGGAGGAAGGGAGTACCTCCTATCAAAACCATTGTAGTTTTGTAGCATTAGACACTGGTTAGAATGCTTTAAAAATTATACATTTGGTTGACTGTAAGTCTTACCCTAACATCCAGAAACAGATTATAGCTGGGTATGATGGCATGCACACCTTTGGTTCCAGTACTCAGGAGGCAGAGGCAGGAAGATCTCTGCATGTTCAAAGGTCTGTCTGGTCTACATACTAAGCTTCAGGCCAGCCAGGACTACACAGTAAGACTGTGTTAAAACAAACAAAACAGGGTTATAAACAAATTCTAAGTCTTGCTCAT
The DNA here is from genome assembly GCA_019843815.1 of Montemys delectorum. Classification (NCBI taxonomy): domain Eukaryota; kingdom Metazoa; phylum Chordata; class Mammalia; order Rodentia; family Muridae; genus Montemys; species Montemys delectorum. The sequence goes on from JADRCD010231449.1 coordinate 691, forward strand.
TGTCAATTATCTAGGGGGAAGCATGTTTATTTCTGAGTTAGTTTTAAAATGCATTCAAAAAATGAGATGGATGGGTAAATAAGTTTGTAGTAAAGAAAGCACAACAAAATGTTCACTGTAAAATTCTTTTTTTTTTTAATGCAGGTTTGAGAATCTTTTCCATAATAAAATGTTGATGGGCAATCTCCTTCATTCACTAATTTTTTTAGCATTAAGCAAATACTTGAGGTTCACTATCTTACGTCTAATAAAAAGCTGATAAAAAAATTATCACTCACAAACGAAAACTACCAGTTAGAAAGCACCTACTATGCACCCAGCACCCAGTGGGAAGCATTTTACAAACACTGTGTCTTGTGTTCTTAACTGTGAGGTGAGCAGGTCCTCTCCATTTTATTAGACAAGGCTAAGAGTGATTCCTTCCTTCAAATTCCCATTATTCTCTACTGCTAGGCATTGTGCTGGGTGTTGTACAAGAAGTTGGACTTCCCTTCAAGTTGATATCTATTGGAAAACGCAGCTAAATAAGTAGGTGCTTATAACACAATGAGACTAATGAGTTGTGGTGACAAAACTGCAGAAGAGACATCTTTAAGCCTCAGAGACTCAAGGAAGCTTCCCCAGGAGAGGAAGCACCCAGAGTAGTTGGCTAGGCGACATGGAGTCTGCAGTCAGGTCAACACAGCCGTAACCGCAAGCCTGTATCATTCACTCATTCACTCAACAATCACTCTGACCACTATGACACATCAGGTATTGTTCTTGGTACAAGAAACACAACAAGCAAAGGAACCTGGGGTGGTCATGGAAGACCCATTGACTGTAACGACACTTGAGAAAGGTCTGAAGAAAATGAGGAGGAAGTATTCTGAGAAGAGGAACCCATGAGCACAGAAGATTGGAGGATGCTTATAGTGTTTAAAAAGTATAGAGGCCACTGAAGCTACGGCAGAGACGAGCAGTGGCCAAGACGGAGGACCAGAGAGGAGCAGCCCACATCACAAAGACAGCCTTAAACTGGGCACGGCAAACACAAGCCTGTAATCCTGGCATTTCAGGGGCAGAGGCAGGAAGATCGCTGTGGGTCCTAGGCCAGCCTAGTCTGTATAGTGGGTTAGTTCCAGGCTGACAAAGCCTGCACAAGTGAGACCCTGCTCAAAAAAACAGACTTTGCTTTATCTTAGGCGATCATTAAAAGACCATAAGAAATATGTACAAGCCACATTAAATAAATTACAAACCACAAAGAATCCAAAATATACCAAAGAAATCCTTTTATAATGCACAACAAAAGTGACTTGAAAATGGGTCATAGGACTAAAATAGGCATTTCTCCAAATAATATATAAAATATCTCATAAGCATAGGGAATCACCAGATATATGCAAACCAGAATCTCAAATAAAGACCACGCCCATTTAGATGGCTATTATTTTAAAAACAAAAAAATTACTATTAACAAAAAGTTGAAGAGATTGGGAATTCTTGTCTATATCTGACAGGAATGTAAAATTAGTTTATCACTATGGAAAGCAGTTTGGCAGTTCCTCAGAAAACAATCAACAGAAAAAGAGTCACACAGTGGTCTGGAGGGATGGTTCAGTTGGCAAGAGCCTGGCGTGCCCACATGAAGACTGAGCTTCAGTCTTCAGAGCCTGTGTACAAAGTGAGGACCTATGGCGTTTGCCTGTTACTGCAGCTCTGGGCAGAAGCAGTCAGATCCCAGGCTCACTGGCCAGCTGGACTAACTCAGCTGTGAGTTCCGGGTTTATGGAGAGTCTCTATCTAAAAGAAACAAAGGTGGAGAGTATCTGAGGGAAACACCCAATGTTGACCTCTGGCTTACACACACACACACACACACACACACACACACACACACACACCACATGCTGACTTCTGCAAGCCTATCACAGAAAGACAGATATTTGATTCTGCCTGTAAGAAAGGCAGATCAAAAATAACCAAACCCACTGAGTCACTGGAGCCACCAGGAGCTTGGAGAGAGGGAAGTGCACAGTGGGTGTTTAATGCTTACAGAGCTTCCATTTGGAAGGGTGACACACAGCCCAGGGGAGGGTGAAGAGTCCAGACGTCGAAGGTTGCCAAGCAATGTGATTATGTTTATTGCAATTTAAATAATCATGCTATTTGATTGTTGTTGATGTCGCCATCAATGTCCTTATTTGGAGGCTGGGAGGCTGAGGGCGTACATATGTCATGGTGCACATGTGGAGGTCATAGGACAGCTTCCAGGAGTCAGTTCTCTCTGTCTACCATGTGAGTCCCAGGTCATCAGGCTTGGTGGCAAGCACTGTTACCTGCTGAGCCACGCTATAGTTTTTACTGCTCCTCCCCCCCCCCGCCCCCAAGAAAAGGAAAGAAGGGAAAAGTTAGGGAAAAAAGGAAAGTAGTTAGTTATAAGGCACGGCAAAAGCAAGCAAACTCAGGTGCACACCTTTAGTCCTAGCACTTGGGAGGCAGAAGCAGCCAGACCTCTGTGAGTTCAAGACCAGCCTGTTCTACTCGAATCCAGGACAGCCAGGGCTAATTACACTGAGACACCCTGCCTCAAAAACACCAAAAACAAACAAACAAACAAACTCAAATGGCTCTGGCTGCTACAGGAGTCTCTGTGTGTCTGTATCTTCTCTGCGTATTTAATGAGAGTGATGAAGGCCTCCCATGGAGTAAAAACCAAGGAAGACACCATTAAGTCACTTAACACATAGTCACCAATCAGTTGTCATCCAGTCCAGTTCTGAAGAGGTACACAAGGCCAGCCGTGAAGGTGGGATTTGAAAGAAGATCCCAGGTAGGACACAGAGGAGTTACAGGCAGGAAGGGAAGCAATTGGAAAGGCTAGATATGGGTGGAGGAAAAGGAGATAAAGCTAAGTGGGTGGCGGCTGGAAATCTAACAAGAAGTCCATTCTTAAGGCCTCTGACTCTGACAAGAGTCAGGAAGTTGAACTTTATTCCGAAGCAGTGGGATGCAAGGAAACTGCTTAGGGGGTCAGATTTGTGAAAGATCACTCAGAGTAGAGCAGTGGTGGCTTTAATCCCAGCACTTGGGAGGCAGAGTTCCAGGACAGCCATGGCTATACAGAGAAACCCTGTCTTGAACCTCACCCTCCCAAAAACAGATCACTCAGCTGTGATTGGAGAAAGACATTGGAAAAGATAAGGTGAAGCAAGAGGTCACTTCCAGCAGGCAAGAGCGATTTCACCTCAACTGAGGATGCTAAGAAATTCCAAGATACTAAGGAGCTCGGACGGAAGGGATTGGTACAGGATTAGAGAGTACATGGCTATGGAAGGCAAGGGCTGGGGGCTGAACCCTCGGTTTCTAGTACAGGTCAAAGGTAAAAGGCCTTCTGTGAAATAAAGAATCTGGGGGGTAGTTGTGTTCAGATGTTCCTAAGGGACAGCCAGGCAGAGATGTTCAAACAAAGCTTATGAGAGGCCTTTGCTTTGAACTGGCCTCTTCCACCAGGCCAAGCAGGACAGCAGACCAAGCCAGACCAGAGCAGTCACTTAGCCAATCTCAGATAGGCAGTGGGGCAATTTAAACCACGGCAACAGCTAGGAGTCTCCACAACCAATTAGAAGAGATGCAACTGACCTGGGCCAGAGACACCAGGACATCCCCTTCAGCCCTGCCCTAGAAGGAAAGTACCTTTCAGCTAAACAGTTCGGCTTTCCTGTTTCTAGTTCTTTCTGCCATATTCTGCCTGTAAAGCCTCCAAAAACTGACTTCCTCACAGACTAGTGATTAGTGCCCGGGAGATCTTGAGATTGGTGGGCTGGGGAGAAGCCATTTCAACCAAAAAGTCAGGTGGCCACCTGGAGGCAGATTGGGAGAGACTGGTTACTAAGGAGATAAGTTTTAGTTCAAAGGACAGACCTTAGAGAGCAGCTGGAAGAAGGGAGGGCGGGGCGGGGACTGGAAGGGGATGTGAGTTAGAAAAGCTTCCTAATTGGGGGCTTATTTGTTGATTCTGACACACACCTAAAAGTACTCAGGAAACTGACAAGTGGGAGGATGGAAAGACAGGGGAAAAAAGGGGAAGGAGAAAGAAGGAAGCAGGGTCACTTGTCCAAAGGGACTTTAGCTTGTCCCAATGCTCACAGGCATAGTCCAGCAGCAGGAGACAGTGTGGTCCTTACATTGGAAGCAGTAAAGACTGCTGTGGTCGCTTAAGCTGTTCCTGACTTATACCTGTGGTCCCAATGTAATGACTGACAGTATCCCGATCACAGCTCAGATCGTGGTTCGTATGGTCAAGGTAGATGAGAGAAAACCCCAGAATGGCTGTGAATATGGATAACTTCGAAAGCAGGAAGGTCGGGACAGAAAAATATGAGTGCTCACTCGGCAGAAAGGGTGTGTGCATCTCCTAAATTTGGACGTTCCCATTTAATGATTTCTATTCTGTCTGTTTTGTTTGTATCAATACAGGGAAGAAAGGTCACTGTAGTAAAGTGAGGGGAGGAGATAGGGGACAGACAAACGTCTTCAGGACAGAGTCTAACGCTGTTGTTAACTGGAAGGTGAGCAGAAGCTGACCAAAGTAGAAACTTGGAGATCAAGTAATGTAACCATGGTAACGTAACTAATGACCCAGTCAGACTCAAAACCAGGCCTGCCTGCCTGGCAAGTCAGCTCCTGAGCCACCTTTGCTTGCTACTGCATCAATCTCCCTTCTCCATAGAGTCTACCAGTTCTGTGTGCCAAGGAATTCCTCTCACCCCGCCCCCTACCTCCTCTGCTCTCTGGGGGACTCTTCAGAGCTAAGTGAAATAAATATCAGGCTCCCTCTTCTCAGCATCTCTCTTAAAAGAAAAAAAGGATGATGGGAAACTCTTGGAAATTTGTGTTCATTCATTCTTCCTGTTATGGAAAACAAACAATAAAGACAGCTTCAAGCAGTTGCCAGGTGTCCTGTGCTCTCCTCTGAATTCAAGGAAAAAGATGCTACAATCAGCCCCCTGAGGAGTTCTCCAGCAAAAGGGGTGGGGGAGGGAGAGAGAGACAGAGACAGAGAGAGACAGAGAGAGAGAGAGACAGAGAGACAGAGAGAGAGACAGACAGAGAGAGACATCGAGAGAAGAGAGAAAGGCCACATCTCCAGGTGATCTGCATAAAGTACACAGACAGGGGACAGACAACACAAGAATGTGGTACTTTCTAAAAAGGTTAGATACCTGGGAATCCTGAGAAATAAAGAGGAGTTAAGAAAAGAGTAGGGTCCCATGGGCCAAAGCACTGGATTAGGGGAAGGCAGCCAGGCCCTGTGGAATCCCTGTCATGGACAAGATCATGGGAATAGTTATAACTACCAGTTGTTCCATAAATTCCATTCAGTTTCTTCATATCTCACAACCTTCTGAAGCACTTTATCAATCCTCGTATAGGTAAGGAAGTGAAGAGAGGGATTGTAATGATCTGCCTGTGATCACATTGTAGCCATGGAGTCCAACAGCCAAGCCTTAAGTCCAAGCCCCAGGACTCCTCTATGAAGGCAGCTTCGGGCTAGGGACACAGCCTAGTGGTAGGTAGAGCACCTACCTAAGGCTCTGCCAGGCTCTGGGTTCAACCCCTAGCACCACAAACAAACGAGAGACTGAACTCCACAAACTTAAGATCAACATGCGTAACAGCAAGGACGCAGCCAGGAGAACCTCTGGTCCCACGGTGTTCAAAAGTACTCATCAAATTCTAGTAATGGGGGAGGGGGAAGGAGCAGTCTAATAAGTAATAGAATTTCAGATGGTAGATGAGTGTGAAAGAGAAAAGGAGTAGCAAATTATCAGGAGGGCCCTAAGAGAGGTGAGGGACCTCAGCAAGGCCTCGCACAGATGGAAGGACTCAAACAGAGCCAAGCAAGCACCACTCTACGAAGCGTTCAGAGACCCCAAACAGTCAGTAGGCAGGGTGAAGGAGACTGCGCCTGTGGATGGAAAGATGGACCCTCCTTAGGCACCTTCCCTGGTTAGGCAAAATGGAAGAAGAAACGTCTTGCTTCGTAAACACTCCCGGGACAGGGCATTTGCCTTTGAAAACAGACATCAGCTTTTGGAAGAAAGCTAAACTTGAAATTAGAGGGCCGATAGAATCCCAGCAAGCCAAGGGAACGAGAGAAGATCACAGCAAGTCAAGTCTTGCCCATCTCATCAGCAAGTTGATGATGAGGTCCAGGTGCTTATCATCCTCTCCACCCCGGCCTCAGCCTCAGCCTCAGCAGCCGTCTGCCCCGGGGTCCTCAGCTTATGGGAACTCCTCTGAAGGTGTAGTCATTTCTGGGGCGGAGGGACTGCAGACACACTGGGTGACAAGTGTCCCAGGCAAGTGGATCATAGGTGGGAGAAGTAGTTATCTGTAATTCAAACCATAAGAAAGGGCCTGTTCCCAGGGCAGAGTCGGATGGACGAGCCAGTATCCGGTGGTCACTCCTACAAAGTGCAGGAACCCTAGGAGACCTACGCTACACTCGGACTTCACAGGTATGAGTAAGCTTACAGGAAAGAGTGAGCCCTAGCACCTTCCTATATACCAGGAACCAGTTTCTTAACACCTCGCTGTAACTGGCCTGGCAGGAATGAGGACATTCTGAAGAGACACTTGCGCCCCTCCCTCCAGCTACCCAACTATCTCACTAAGAAACAATGGCCTCCAAGAAACTGGAATTTCCCCAGGGATGTCCGCTGAGGAGAAGGCTGAAGTCCGCTGCCAGCCAAAGTGGGAGCTGCTACCAAGAACGAGATGGTACATGTTTCTGACCACGTGTCAGAACAATTTACAGGAGACACAAGAGCCAAGGAAATACTGGGTCCGAGGTGGGCAAGACTGCACCTCTGCCGAGTTCCTCTGACCCTCTTCTTAAACCTAAATCTCATGGCAGGACACAAAGACAGACTTGGTGATGGGGTGCAAGTGTGGGGTAGCTCCCGATCTCTGTCCCTCCTCCCACAGAGGTCACATTGAATAGATCTCTTTTCCTGATTTTTCTCTATTAATTTACCTTTTTCATTGGCTTATTGAGGAAGGGTGCCTATGTCTCTGGCTTTGTTGGGGTGCCAGGGCACAGGGTCTGATCCAAATAACTCCTATAGCATTACCTCTAGATCGTCCCAGAACTATGTGAGTGAGTGAGTGTGTGTGTGTGTGTGTGTGTGTGTGTGTGTTTGTAGGTGGAGGGTGGACACACATAGAAGTCAGAGTACAACTTTCAAAAGTTGGTTCTGGGGCTGGAGAGGTGGCTCAGCGGTTAAGAGCACTGACTGCTCTTCCTGAGGTCCTGAGTTCAAATCCCAGCAATCACATGGTGGCTCACAACCATCTGTAATGAGATCTGATGCTCTCTTCTGGTGTGTCTGAAGACAGCTACAGTGTATTTATATACATAAAATAAATAAATAAATAAATAAATAAATCTTTTTTTAAAAAAAGTTAGCTGGGCGTTGGTGGCGCATGCCTTTAATCCCAGCACTTGGGAGGCAGAGGCAGGCAGATTTCTGAGTTGGAGGCCAGCCTGGTCTACAGAGTGAGTTCCAGGACAGCCTGGGGTACTCAGAGAAACACTGTCCAAAAACAAAAATAAAAACAAAAAAGTTGGTTTTTCCCCACCATTTGGGTTCCAAGGATTAAACTCAGGTTGCCAGGCTTGGTGGCAAGAGCTTTTACCCACTGAGCCAACTTGCCAACCCAATTTTTGATTTAAAAACCCTATGAATATTACCTATGCGAGACCATTTACATTGAATTTAGTACAAGCAAAATTTGTGGCTAGCAGTAAAAGGTAGGGTAAAAACTGTCTTTTGTAGTGGGTTGGTCTGTTGCTGCTTGTATTCTAATGCTAAATACTGGCTCTCAAGATCCGGTTGTCTCTGAGGAACAAATCCTCACAATACAGCAAGTGATGTTGTGTGAACCTTGCTCCCTAATTTAACTGGTCAACAAAGGCTAAAGCCCATTATTGGGCCATGGAGGGAGAGAGGTGGGACTTGAGGATGGAGTGAGGAGGTTGCAGGCAGAGGAAGATGGAGGTGGAGGAGGCTACCATGAGAAGAGATGGACCATGAGCATGTGGCCAGGAGAAACAGAAACAGCAAGTAACACGGCTGGGGAATACCTTAGAATAGCTCCAAACCTGCCCAAGTCTAGGCTTATAGCTTGTAAATAAAATACCTGGATTTTATGTCTATTTTTATGGGCTAGCAAGGATTATAAATTGAGAACAAGGACTCGAGGGAGACGCACAGGAAACTGCTAGATTCTGGTCTGGAACTGTGCATACTGATCTTGGGGCCTCCCACATGATAGGACTCCCTTTGTGAAAATATGTTACACACACACACACACACACACACAGGAGGAAGGGGATATGTGCAAACAAATGCAGGTATCCTAGGAGGCCACAGGCATCAGATCTCCCTGAAGTAGGACTTACAGGGGTTGTGAGCTCCTGTTTTGGTGCTGGGAACCACACTCAGGTCCCCAGCAAGAGCAGTGTGTGTTTATGTGTGTAGGTGTTTTGTTTGCATGTATGCCTGTGCACCACATGCATTCCTGGTACCCACAGAGGCCAGAAGAGGGCATCAGATCTGCTAGGACTGGAGGTACAGATGCTTGGAAGCCATCATGTAGCTGCTAGGAAGCACACCTGGGTCCTATGGAAGAGCAGCTGGAACTCTTAACAGCTGAACCATCTCTCCAGCCCCATGCACGTAATCGGCTGATAAGATGACAGAAGTCATTCATGGAAGCAATTGAATTGGAGAGACTGTTCCTTTCCCGTGGACTGAACACAGTACCTGGCTGGCAGCGGTAAGTGTCCAGTGAGCATCTCTGAATGAGAACACTGGGTCACAGTCAGCAAAAGTGATGACTTTTAGGACATCGGTGTAAGCATATGCCTCTTGCTCTGACAACACAAAGTCAAACCCTTTACTGCAAAACGGCTGCCGCCTTGCTCTCCCTGCCATGCCTCCTCCGCATCTCCATATAAGGGCTCTGTCCATCTGCTCCGAACAGCCAGACAGAATTTAAGAACGGCACCACAAATTAATGACATCTTTTATTGTTCTTTTAATGAAAAAGACTTCAAAATTGCCTCCTACAACAAAAACCTGAGAAGCAAAAATGGAATTTAGTAACGGAATCATTAAAAGGAAGTCTGGCGTGTGAGAGCCATGCTAGTTTTCATTGTTTTTCTTTTTTCTTTTTTTTTTCTTCTTTTCTCCCTCTCCACTCACTTCTCAGGATTTTCATTGCTTTCTCTCCTGATTTTCCCTTAAGATAGGGTGTGAACGACCATATAATTTACTGCCCAACCCAGGACACTTTGAAAACTAAAGTGGCATTTCTGGTATTTACACTAGAAAAACTAGTGTGACCAGAGCTGTCCCAGGGACGCTGGGGTGCAAGGTTAACTCATTAAGCTCTCAGGTCCTTGATTCCATTTTTGTGAACTAATGGGATTGAACCAAGTGACTTCTAAGACCCTGCCAGTCCTTTATGTCCTAAGAGTTCACTGTTCTGATTAAAAGTGTGTCCCAGACTAGGAAACCTTAAACCCTTATCTTCTTTTTAAAAATTATTTTTAAGTGTACTTACTTATTGTGTAGGGGGGGTGTCCACGTGACACTGTACACATGCATAGGTCAGAGGACCACTTGTGGGGGGTTAGATCTCTACTTCCATCACATGGATCCTGGGTGTTGAACTCAGGTCCTTGGTTCAGCAACAGGCACTGAGCCATCTTGCCTACATCCCCCATATGCCACTATCCTTAAAAGCTGACCGGTGAGGCTTTTTGGTTGGGCTTTACTGTAGATCTGCTAAAGGCAGCAGGAAGCACACTGATATTGTCTCAGGCAAGGAGTTCTGGCCTGGCAGGCTCCCTTCTCGGGGAGCAAGAAGCAGGTTGGACTGGTCAGCTCAGAAGTGCTTCTGTGTGGAAAGGGAGCCAGCTGTTTGTCCAAGCAGAAGGGATGGATCTTCTAGAGTGAATCAGGTCAGGGTAAAAGGGTTCCTGCCAGCTCAGTCCGGAGCCACCCAGAGAAAGAGAGGCCCAGCCTATCTCAGTAGTAGTACTGCGTTGATTCTGGTGGCGCATCCCCTCCACGCATTGGTATCTGCCTAGGTGTGACCATGGTAACCAAGAGGGCTCAGAGTTAGGTGAGGGTACCTACTACCAAGCTAAGGACCTGAGTTCCATCCCAGGGACCCACCTAGTGGAAGGCAAAAAAACAGTCCTGCAAAGTTGTCCTCTGACCCACACACTCACGAGGGCACACACACAAACACACACAAAAATAAGTACAAATGAAATTTTAATCATTAGTCAAGGGTAAGAAGCATTATTTAAATGGCCACTTTTGGTCCACATCTTCATTCGAACAATGCTGAGTCATTTCAGACCTTTTTCTAAAGCGATTCTGTTAGAACTGGCTGAGAAGCATGAATCATCTTTTTCTTTTTGTTTTAATCTTCACATCAGCAAATATCCATGTTTATGTGAGGAGAGCTTGATTTGTGTACATTTAAAGTTACATGGATGGAGCCAAAAAAAAAGAAAGAAAAATGAATGCTGGAACCAGGTACTGGCTACAAAGTCATTCTGAAGACAAGTTTGAAGTGCATAAATGGTCCCTCGGAGAACCTATGAAAGATAAAAGTTCCTTAAAGTCTTGGTGATGACAACTCATGCCTGTAAGCCCAGTGCCTGAGAGACTGAGCCTGAAGGACTGCCATGAGTTTAAGGCCGGCTACAGCTATATCTTGAGACCCTATTTTTAAAAGGAAACACAACACACCTTATATGTGAGCAACTATAAAGCTACCCCACCCCTAGAGTGACGTTAAGACCTCTTGCTATAGTAAGTAGGACTCTCAGCTCTTTTCCTTTTAAACATAAAGACCTTTCATGCTGCGGTCCCTGTTGGCTATCAGCCCCTTTCCCACTTTCTGGGCTGTGCTCACCTCCCTGTGCTTACTGCTCTGTCTGCTTTGTCTAATGAACCTTTCACAGGGCTGGAGCTCCTGTTCACTGAAGTCTTCCCTGACCCCTGGAGCCAAAGTTAATAGTCCCTTAGCACCTTGTGACATTTTATTACAGTCACTACACAGTTATTATTGTTTATATCTCGGCCTGTACGCTAGGCTGAGTTCCTTAAGGACAGAGACCATGTCTCGTCCATTTTTGTATTCCCAGGACCAAAAATTATCAGTCACAGTAAGGTATTTGCGAGTGAATGTGTAGGTTCAGAATCACGGTCCTCCACCAAATACCCACGGTAGAGAGCTCCCTCTGGTGGACCTTAAAGGATCTACAAGGATGAGACCTCAGCGCCTGGTCTCAAAAGACTGAACTAACCAGGTTGGACAACAGACCTGATGTTTTCGGTCAAGGAGCAAACACTAAAGTAAAGACTAAGTGGCCTCTATAAAGTATGTACACCTAATAAATTATATATGAACATGTTAACTAATTAATATGTTAATAATATAGTGTGTATTACTAATTAGATAACTTAGCATCTATCTCTTTCACTCATCCATTTATTATAAATTTTAATTATTGACTGAATGATCAATAAGCCTAGAATTTGGGACATGCCTTCCACATAGTTAATAAATACTGTTTTAAATATTTAAGAAAACTGTGGCTGAACACTTAAAGAACACCTGCTACATAACTAAAAGTTATTCCATTTTTTAAAATACCAAATTTGATTACAAGAACTAGAGTCTGAATGCCCGAGTCTTCTAACTGCAAAGTATCCTAATACATGGTCTCTCTTAATTCTTGATGTCTTGCAAAGGGGGAAACAAGGGCAGTAAAAACAGAGCAGATACCCAGTTCATTCCAGCTCAACCCCCAGAGCCTGCTTCTAAATCCAAACTTGCTGTGTGAGTTGACACAGGGCCTCACAAAGAGAAAGACAGCTTGGTTTTAACCTTTTGCTATAGAAAATGATGAACAAACACAGACAGATAAAACAGACACTAGTTTGCTCTGGCCCTTCCTGACCTCTGACTCTTACAACCTTTCTACGCTGGTCCCTGAGCTTTGTGGAGACAACATAGATATTTATTATATATAATGCAGGTAGTCATTATTCTAGGATATGTCACCCACTGCCTGGGACAATTTGGTTTGGGGAGGGACAAGAACTCTAGCTAACTGGAGGCCTGAGAAAGAAATATGAAAGATAGAAATATGTGCATGCTAAAATCCATGCAAGTTACGTTCCTATTTCCTTGAAAATTAGTGTTTGTTATCCATCCTTTTCTCTGAAAATACTTATCTTTATTTTTATATAAGTAATACATATTCATTGTGGAAATTTTTAAACATGTAGAAAAATATAGGATGAAAATCCAGATTGGGCTATTTATGCCCGTGGGCCATCTTTGTAGGCGTTTGCTGGGTTTTCTCCAATCAATTTTCCTACATATGTATCTATAATCCACACAGTAAACATTATACTGTGAAATTCGGGCTTTAGATTTTTTTTTTTTTAACTTATGGAGCATGCCTATGTCTTGTTTTCCTTTAGGTAATATTTTTTGCAGGATTACATTTTCAAAGAATCATCCCTTAAAACATATATAAACTTTCCAAAAAATAAAATAAAATAAAACTCAGAATCTAGTTTCTGACAACTGGATGTCATTTGGAGCCGCCCAGACCAGCCAGCACTCTGCCTTTCTTTCCTTGTTAAATTGAACTGGTTTGGGTGTTTCCTTTACACTTACCTTATAAATTCCCTTTGCTTATGTAATCAGATAAAAGGGTAAACACAATAAACTCACGCCTGATTTTATGTGTTGATTGTTTTAAAAGGAATTCCTGTGATGTCATGTCCTTCCTAGGGCTAGCCTGTGCTCTCCTTCACTCCTCAGCAGAACTTGCCTCCCAACTCCTACCTCTAACCCAGTAATGCTTGTTGTTTTTTAGTGAAGAATCAGAAAGACAATGGCTCTGTTTAGATTTATTTACTTTTATCTTATGTGTATGAGTACTTGCCTGCATGTATGTGTGTAAACCACATACGAGGTCAGATCCCCTGAAACTGGAGCTACGCACAGTAATTGGTGACTGGGGATGTGGGAGCCAAACCCAGGTCCTCTGCAAAAACAAGTACTCTTAAGGGCTCTTCTTTCCAGCCCCCAAAGCTCAGTGTGTGTGTGTGTGTGTGTATGTGTGTGTGTGTGTGTGTGCCTATATATGTGTGTGTGTGTGCACGTGTGCATGTGTGCATGTGTGTGCATGTGTGCACGTGTATATGTGTGTGTGTGCATGTGTGTGTGTGCATGTATATGTGTGTGTGTGTGTGTGTGTGTGTGTGTAAGAGAGAGAGAGAGAGAGATACAGAGAGAGAGAGAGAGAGAGAGAGAGAGAGAGAGAGAGAGAGAGAGAGAGAGACAAGGCTCACTCTGCATCCCTGGTAGGCCTTAAATTCACTATGTAGACCAGAGGCTGGCCTTAAACTCACTGAGATCTGTCTACCTCTGCCTCCCAAATCCTGGGATTAAACGCATGCACTGCCACACCTGGCCCTTTTATCTCAATGTGTATGTGTGTGCCTGAGTGTATGGATGTGTACCATGTGCAGGTACCCAAAGAGACTAGAAGTGGACATCAGATCCTGAAGGACCAGAGTTACAGGTGGCTGTGAACTGTGTTATAGGTGCTGGGAACTGAACCTAGGTCTTTCTTAAGAGTAGTAAATGTCTCGAAAAACAAACAAACAAAAAAAAGAGTAGTTAGTGCTTTTAACTCCTGAGCCATGTCTCAAGCCCAAGGGCAGCTTTTAAAAATCAATTTGATGAAAGCTCAGAATGACAAAATCTAAACAACTAAAAACCTGCCCGCTCTGGTCTGTCATTTACTTCAATATTGTTTGATAGCTTTATAGTCACTTTCCTGTGTAAATATTTGTCTGTGTTTGGACATGTCTTTTATGAAGCATATTTTTGTTTTTTGGGGTTTTTGTTTTTGTTTTTGTTTTTAAGTTTTATTTGTTATTATACATAAGTACACTGTAACTGTTTTCAGACGAGCCAGAAGAGGGCATCAGATCTCATTACGGGTGATTGTGAGCCATCATGTGGTTGCTGGAATTTGAACTCAGGACCTTTGGAAGAGTAGTCAGTGTTCTTACCCGCTGAGCCATGTTGCTAGTCCATGAAGCATATTTTGAGCAGAAGAAAATACATTTCAAGATTGCTGGAATTTTGACAAATATATACACCATCACAGTTAAGATGTTAGACATTCCCATTACACATAAAGGTCCCTCAAGACTGTTGTGATGAGCTGTCACCTCACTCCAGCCCCAGGCAACTAATAATCCCTGCATGCTGCAATAAATCTAATTACTGTTGCGGAATTCCACCTAGGAGGAAGCACATAGCATAGCAGCTACTCTCGAGTCTGCCTTCTTTTGCCTAAAGCAGTCTTTGACATTGACTCTTATTGCTTGTATCTGTAGTTCCTTTTGTATGAGTGTGCTACAATTTATTTAGTCTATTGTTGGGTTTTGGGTTTTTTTTTTTTTTTTCAGGTTTAGGCAATTGTGATAAATGCTGAGCCAACTCCCAGCCCTTGTTTTGTTTTGTTTT
>JADRCD010231449.1:15334-29963 GCA_019843815.1 Montemys delectorum
TTCAGGAAGTTCTCCAGGGACTCCGGGTTCATGAAGGACATGGAGATGTAGTCCAAGCAGAAAACAGATTATCCAAATTAGCTTTAATTGTCAGCCTACAGTCACATGAGAAGAGAGTCTCTAACTGAGGGATTATCTACATTAGATAGGCCCTGTGGACATCTATAAGGGATTATTTTAATTGCCTTGGTTGATGCAGGAGGAGCCCAGACCACTGTGGATGGCAACATTCCCTGGGTCTGGGCTGGATAAGAAAGGTAACAGTATAAGTGTGAGCCAGCAAGGGAGCCAGAAAGAGCATTCTTCTGTGGTCACTGCTTTGTGCTGCTGATCGACTTTCTGCCCTGACTTCCCTGAGCCATAGGCTGACCTGAAATTGTAACCAAGAAAATCCTTCCCTCAAATTGCTTCTGATCAAAGTATTTTATTACAACAACAGAATTCAAACTGGGGCACAGATCCTGAGGGATTTGGGGGCAAACGCAAAAACTATGAAGCTGTGTTGACCCAAGAACCTTCCTGAGATTAAGTTTAGGCCACTGGTTAGACTGCTGGAGACCCCAAGAGACCTGAGAAGGCAGAGGATATTCTTGGCCTGGAGACTGTGCCTCTTATACTAGAGGTTCCCAGTTCCTGTTCGTGGCTAGTAACTCTCTCACTGTAACTTCTCATCCTTTTCTCTGTTGTCTCTATCCCAGTATCTGCCAGGATAATGAGAGGCTCACTATGAAAGGGTTTTCCAGAGCCAATGACCCCTGTGGCAGAGAGGAGCTGTAATGAATTACCAGCCCAGTGATCTAGATTTCCCAGGGTAAATCCCATGTAAGAAGATTCACTGGGAACATAGTCCAGTGTTCAGAGACATATGAAATGTCCTAGATTCGATCTCCAGCACTGCATGTATATATATGTATATGTGTGTATGTATATATAATGTATATGTATGTGTGTGTATATATATACATATATTGACACAGTGACCTGCATCTGGAATCTAATCACTTGGAAGGCTGAGACAGGAGAAGGCCTGAGATAGCAAAGCCAACCTAGGCTATGTAATGAGTTCCAAGACAACCTGGGCTACAGTGTGAGTGAGATTCCCATCTCAAAAAAAAAAAAAAAAAAAGTAGTTCAATAATTCTGTTAGAGGCAGCTGTGACACAGATACTGTCACCAGCAATAGCATGAGGAGTTTCTTTAATCTTTGAGGAAACTTAACTCAAGTAAAACCCTTGATCTCCTTGAACAGAAAACTTTTTAAGATCAACTAGATTTATCTCAATATGATTTATTTATATTATATTAATATAAGGATATTTTAATGTAGGTTTTAAGCATGAGTGTTAAGAGAGGCACTCCAGAATGGCTTCTGAGAGAGAGATGTGCCATCATCTTTACAACAGCTGTATACACCGTTTTGGTGAGTTTTGAAGTTCTTATCCCCAGAGTTGCTAAGAGACCTAAATGAGTTCACAGAGTGGTTAGTATGGGCATCAAACAGGATTATAATTGATTGAACAAATGTTTAGAGCTGGGGATGCCAGAAGCAGGAGCTCTTCCCAGTAAATAAAGAAAGTAGTCTTATTTGTAAGAATCTTAGAAAATGTTCTAGAGAGGAATGAGGCCCTGCCCAAGGTCATACACACTCAGGCACTAAGCCTGACTCGTTGCTATTTTAACGTAAAATACCCACATAGGAAAAGAGTAGTGTGCGGGCAACTTATACAGCAAATATTAATTGTGCTGAAATTCTCAAACCTTAGCTAGTGAGAGGCTTCAACTAGTTTCTTGGCTGAGCAGTTCCTGTCCCTCCTGTGCCCCTATAATCTTTACTCTCTTTGCCACACTTGCTTAAGGTTTCAGAAAGGGCCACCAATATATATCAAATCTGTTCCTGAGGCTCCATATATATCAAGTCTTGTGAGAGAGATGGAGAGGTGTGAGCCAGAAATAAGCACAGTGTGCCTTCCCAGACAGCCTGAGAACATCCTCACAGCCCAGAAGTCACTGCCATGCCTCATGTCTACAGCCAGCCTCACCTGGAGTCTGTGTGTCACTGAGCTTCATTACTTAGTCACCGATTTGAACACAAGAGCATCCTCCAGAAAACTCCAAAATGGCTGATGTCCCTGCCTTTGAAGCAGGAACATATATGAGCATGCTAGAGAAGAGAGATGTATATAATTCTTCTCCTCTTAAAATCCTGTCTTCTTTGGAGTTACTTCCAGTAGACATCTCCGGTGGCCAGGACAGCTCTTAGAGTAACCATTTGACCCAGTTTTCCTGGGACCGCTCAGCTCTGAGATGTGAGCTTTGCAGGGTTATTTTGGAGTTTGTTTGGTTTGGGTTTTTTGCACTCCCAGAGACCTACTCCTGTGCTATCTACCCAGCCCACTTTTCTGTTTTAAAAGCAAACAAACTGAGAAAGAGTTGGAACTTACTGACTTTAATATGATATACTGTCCCCCGTCCTTCCCATTCAGCTAAAGCTAACTTTTCTCTTAAAGATTGCTCCTAAATTCTGAGCCATGGCTCCAGGTAGTCACATGACCAAGAATCCTACTCCAAGAGGCCATTTGCCTTAGACAGTGCGATGGGTATAACTTCTTCCTTTACTAGTCTTAGGCCTAGGGACATGCAATATGGAACCATTTCCTACAGATGTCTAGTCCGAGGAGTTTGGGGACACCATCACAACCAATGTGAGCCTTGACTGGAGTAGGTCAAAGCCAAATGCTTGTTTCCTATGCCCTAGCCTCGCCCTTCTATCTTCTCCAGCCTGGTAAACTGAGATGCACTTTCCGGTGGACTTCTCCCAGTGATAATGCCCCTTTCAGGTCCATCCTCCACACAGCTAAAGATGCCTCGCTTACCTTGGGGGAGAACAGTAGCCAGTAGCAGACTAGCCAGAATCCCGTTGTGTTCCATCTTCCAGAGGGACTCATGCAACAAATAGAGGCAAGCCACAGGATGATCAGCCAGGGTGAGCACTACCCTCCGCCAACAGACTCATGGGTATTCAGAAAAAGGAAGAGTGGGGGAGGAACTAGAAGAAATATGCCTCTCTACTTTCTGCCTTTGATGATGTAAGGCTGTCAAAGCAAGAGTGGGCTAAGGGTCGGGTAAGACACAAACAGGTGCACATTGCTCTTTCTGGAGCATAGAGTTTGGGATGAGACAAAACAGAGAATATGAGGGAAGTTCATTCTGAATTCTAGGAGGTGTAAGGGAATTTAGAATAGCCTTTCCTGGTAACAAATAACAAATACCAATAGTCACTGATAACAAGCAAAGAAAATTTGGGGCTTCCTATGGGCAACACAACTACATTTACTCACAAACAAGAGAGTGCCACCTCTTCAGATCCACCGAGAGAAGCTATGAGCCCATTACACAAGCCACATTAGCAGTTCCTCTTGTTTCTGATCAGTCTCAGGATCCTTCACAGGACACTCTGGGATACCACATCAAGCTGCTTCTAGCCAGTGGGAAGATGGACTTCAGAACCCCTCAGCCAGACATCGGAATCCTAGGTCCAACACATAGTACCCACGGCACCACTCATGGAGTGTCTCAGAGCTTGTCTCCCTCAGCATCACTCTAAGGATTCGAGGAGGAGTGTCTGCATGATGCCTGCTGCATCAAGCCTTCTCAGTATGAGAGTTTTCTTAACAATACAATCCACTCATTTGTAGAATGGAGCCTCCCCAGGAGACAAGAGATTTTTCTACCATGTGCTGTGGGGATCTGACTTTCCACACTGCTATAGTCAGAAGGTCATCTGTCCGGGGACAAAATTATCCTTTGTGCCTGGTGTCACATAGGAATTCTGTGAACTTCTGTTATGCATTGACTGGCTAAGGAGACAATAGCCTGAGACCCTGGAACTAGCCCAGGGCCATGCACCAAGAAACATGCTAGTTGTCCTATTGGAGTGTTCTCTTCCAGGTGGGTACCACTTAGATGTCCTCAGAAGAACAGTGACAAAAATCTCTTAAGGAAGGTCTACTCTACAATGCTTTTCCATTCAGAACTCCAGCCCTATACACGTAAAAGTCCTGCCTATATCCACGAATTCTGGGATCAAGTGACAAACAAGTCCAGACCTAGCAAGAAGGACAGGCAGGGACGTTCATCACTGTCATGAAGAAAAAAGGCTCAGCCTATTTCGCATAGAGGTTCTAGGGGTAAAGTGGCAATCTAGGACCTCACTCTCTGCCACCTGATATCCTGCAAGCCTTAACAACAGCAAAAGAGAAAACAAGAGATATACCAGAGCATCAGCACCCCTGCTGGGGCCCCTGCTGCCCACAATCTACAGGAGAGGCTGGGGACACCTGGTATTGCCTCTACTCAGAGTCCCAGCTCAAAGCACGATGGGCGGAGCCAGGGTAGCTGGGTGGCTGGGTGGCTGAGGGACTCTACTTCTACTCACACTTCTACTGGAGAAGCAAAGAGACTGACATGGCGCAGAGGAAGGGTCTGGCTGGCCTCTTCCTGGTGATCTCTCTTCTTCAAGGTAAGAGTTTACTCGAGTGTCTGACCACATTGGGAAGGCTCATGGGAAGAAGCCGTGAGCAGGGAGGCAGGGTTACCGGAATCCTTACCAACCTTGAGATATCTTCCCCTGCCACCTTAGAATTCAAAGAAGGAGAGGCAAAAGTAAAACCTCCACCTGCTCTGTGCTGGGAAGAAGCACAGGGTCCAGAGCGCTAAACCGGCTGGAGAGAGGATTTCATTGCCACCATTTTAGGCTTGAAAGTAGCTGAAAAGAGCCGATGCGGCTGGAGTAATGGCTCAAGCAGGAGTTTGCTATGCAAGAGTTCAGTCCCTAGAACCTACTGCAAACGAGGGTGTGTGGCACATTCTTATCGTCTCAGTGGTAGGAAGGCAGAGGCTAATGATGGATTTCTGGGCTTTCTTGTAGGCCAACCAGCCTCGAGAAATCACCACATTCAAGTCATTTAGACACCACACACACACACACACACACACACACACACACACACACACACACAGAGAGAGAGAGAGAGAGAGAGAGAGAGAGAGAGAGAGAGAGCCCAGATAAGGAAATTGGGAGAAGGGTATATACAGTGGATCTATGGGACATTTGTCTCCAAAGCTGCTTAGCTGCTCAACAAGCCTGGTGAGATCCAGATACCTGAGAGTCTAGAGTAAAAAGATGAACAAAGACTTTCTGTTCTCAAGAGTTCCGAGTCTGGAGAGGTCAGTTTCAATGCTGACACGCTGTCTCAATGCTGTTTGAAATAGCCAGCAGGAAGAAGAATTAGGCCGACACCAGGTACCCTGGGAGAAGCCAAAGTCAAGAAAGTTATGTATTAGTTTGTCTGTTTCGTTTGAATATGAAGGCGTATGTGCATGCCATGCTTGCCATGTGGAGGACAGAGGACAACCCGAAGGGACTGGTTTTCTCCTTCCATTATGCAGGGCCTACAATCAAATTCAGGTCACCAGGCCTGGCAGCAAGCACATTTACCTACAGATTCACCACAGTGTTTTTCCCTCCTCTCATTTCTAACAGGCTCTCACTGTGTAGCCAGGTTGGCCTCCAACTCATGGGTAATCCATTTGCCTGAGCCTCCCAAGTACTGATGTTATAGGCATAAGCCACTGCACTCAACTAAAAGCAAATTCTTAAAACTACAAAACTGTTTTGTGATGCGTCAGGAACAAGGAACTGAGAGTGTGAAATGTTTGCTGGGTATACTAGCATCTAAACTCAGTACTCTGGAGATGGAGGCAGGAAGATCAGGAGTTCCTGAGCTGTATACCAAATTCTAGCAGCTTAGATTATATGAAACCCTGCCTCAAAACAACAACAACAACGAAAGAAACAGGGAATAAAATGTTGACTATAATCCACTAAGATAAGAATATATTTAAATTTTAAATTTGTGGAATATGGTAAACTGAAGCTCATAGGTGATTAGAACAGTTTCAGTAGCATGGTGTGAGTGGATGCCAGACATGGGGGAAAACAAACATGAAGGGTGAGTGGGAGGAATCTGAGTGAGAGGCAGAAGAGATGAGATAAAAGAGAAATAGCATATAAGAATTTTAAAAATGGGTGAATACGTTCTTTAGCTAAAGAAGATGGTGATACATAGAACAAAGGTCCGGAGTAGATGCTGGAAAGAAAGCTGGAGACTGAGTCAAGGGCACACGGAAGAGGGCAGCATCACCGAGAGTAACAGAAAGCAGGGTTAGGGACTCTCACCATGGGAGACTTGTAATCAGACAGGAAATGGAAAGACGGGGCCACAACAGCAACCTCTGCTCTCAAAACAAGGAAGGAGAGGCAGGAGCCTCAGAAACTACATGGGTGACAGTCAGATGGGAGACTTGAAGAAGATGACCAGAGTGGGGAAATCTCTGAGAGAAAATGGAAAAAGCTAGACAGCACAGGCTAGAGGGCAATACTGAGAGCCAGAGGGAGGCTTCTGGAAACGGCACCAGGTTTGAGCAACAGAAAAGCTAAGCCCGGAGTCCCGCTCCTCAGTAATAAGTTGTGAGCACTCTGTCCTCTGAGCTCAGACCTTGCACCAGGCAATGAGACATTAGGCCATCTGGGCTCTTGAGTCTCAAGAGACCGCACTCAGATATCCAAACATCAACAATGTTGCCACTGCTGCTTCTTTTCCTATTGACTCTAAGTAGAACAAAGTGTCTCCTTGTTCTTTTACACCACGGCCAGGTGATTAGAGAAAAGCTAGTAAAAGTAATCTGTTTGGGGAACAGAAAGACAGCTCCGCATTTAAGAGCACTTACTGCTCTTGCAGAAGACCCAGGTTCAAGTCCTAGCACCCACAAGGTGACTCACAATTGTCTGCAACTCCATTTCCAGGAGACTGGAATACTCTCTTCTGGCTCTTACAGGCGCCAAGCATGCACACAATACATATATACATGTGCAAGCTCTCATATTCATGGAATATTTTTTTTGGAATAATTTATTTTCTGGTCTTGGTTTTTTTTTTTTTTTTTTTTTCGAGACAGGGTTTCTTTATATAGCTCTGGCCATCCTGGAACTAGCTCTTAAACCAGACTGGCCTCAAATTCACAGAGATCCTCCCAAGTGCTGGGGTTAAAGACATACATCACCACCGACAGGCTCACGTAAAATAAATCTTTAAAATCATAATGATTTAACTGTTATCCGTGACCATTAACCCATTCACTTCTGTAACCATTCATCTGGCAAATTAAGCTCTTCCTAGGTTCTAGGCACTGGGTTGCTGTCATCCGTGAACAGCATCAGCCTGCAGACATTTTAAGCTAATGCTTCCAACTACTTTTATCGTACCTGGACTAATGACTAGCTCTCCTATCACTAACATCTAGCCACACTACTTCCCTATCCTTTTCCAAATCTGTGTCTTTAATTGGATCTTTTTTCCCCCCTACCCAAACTACCTTTCCCTATCTGGCAAGCTTTTATTTGTTCTTCAAAGACAGCCAAATGTCATTTTTCTCTACTAAGCTTTATTCTTGGACAGAATCAATTATTTCTCTTCTCCTCTCCTCCCTCTTCACTCCTCCCTCTCTCCTTTTCTCTCCCTCCCTCCTTCTCTCTTATTTCTTGTATCCTTGCTATCCTGGAACTCAATATGTAGACCAAGCTGGCCATGAACTTTGAGAGGTCTACATACCTTTCTTCCCAAGTGTTGGGTCCGAAGGTGTGTGCCACTATGCTTCAGCCTCTCTATCATATTTATGAGTTTTATTAAATTTGTAAGACAGTCATCTCAAGACCTCCTCCACAGATAGCTTACCTTCTGATGATCCAGCCTTAGTTATATCTTACAACCTGGAGTAAGACCCATACAACTACCACCATAGCAAAAAAGCATATCACTACATTCCACATGGGGAGGGGGCGCCATATTGGAACTGCTTCTGTAATGTTCCCACCCTCAGATGGCCCAAGCTTAGTTGTATACCTTGCTACCCAAAGCAAGAGCCATGAAACTGTTCCTCCCAAACCCTATGAGTCTATTATGCCTATGTTTGAACACCAATTTGTTATGCTAACTTTTTCTGGAGAGGTGAGACCATCTGTTCACTGCAGGTAGGCCACTGATATGGATCAAAATAATAATTCCACCAAAGTCCAGCTTAGTGAATCAATGGAGTCACTCTGTCTTATTTACAGAGAAAGGGTGAGGGGTTAGTTGCAAGAATGTGAGTAGCCTCAAAACAGCTGTATCGCTGCCCAGTCCCATCCTATTACAGATGACAAACTTATAAAGGCTGTGTTGTGGAGTCTTCTATTATCTTTCATATGCATTTGTGTGAGCGCCAGGGTTAATAGAAGCTTCAAAATCCAAATCCTCGGCTGGGCAGTGGTGGCGCATGCCTTTAATCCCAGCACTTGGGAGGCAGAGGCAGGTGGATTTCTGAGTTTGAGCCTGGTCTACAGAGTGAGTTCCAGGACAGCCAGGACTACTCAGAGAAACCCTGTCTCTAAAAAAACCAAAAAAAATAAAATAAAATAAAAAAATAAAAAAATAAAAAAAATCCAAATCCTCCAGATAAGTGGTTCTCAATCTGTGGGTTGTAAGCCCCTTGGGGGTCAAACAACCCTTCCACAAGGGTCACTTGTCAAATATCCTGAGTTTTATGGTTGGGGGTCCCCACAACATAAAGAACTGTATTAAAGGACCACAGCATTAGGAAGCTTGAGAACCACCGATCTCAATCACTCGACTAGCCCCGTTCCAAATCATCTCCTTAGCCTGAAGCTGGGGTAGCCAAGAGTCTCCTATGAACAGCAAAGCTATTTTCATCCTTCATGAAATCCTAAAGGGTTAGAGACTCCTACCCAAAGGGCTAGAGAGATGTTAAGTGTTTAAAGCACATACTGCTCTTGCAGAGGACCAGACTTTGGTTCCTTTGCAAAAGAGGTGGTATAGACCAGCATCTACACCAGGCAACTCCAGCTCCAGGGGATCTTATGCCTCTGGCCTCCACAAGCAGCTGAACTCTCATGCACACATAGACTTGTTCTGATGTCTATGCACAGATACACACAACTAAAAATAAGATAAATCTTAAGAAAGAAAAAGAGAGAGGAAGGGAGGGAGAGAGGGAGGGAAGAAGGAAGGAAGGAAGGGAGGGAAGAAGGAAAGGAGGAAGGTAGGAAGCCCAACCCAGAAAGGTAGGACAAAGATTATAGTCACGTTTAATTCAATTTGGTAATTTGGACTACATCCAGGAGAGAAACATAGATACAGCCATTGTCGTTGACCATCATCTCTCTTAATCTTGACCTCACGTGATCATGAAAATGCCTTGGCCCATCAGAACCGGTCCATGCCCAGCTGATCCTGTATCTTTCTTCTGTTTTCCAGGCACTGTAGCCCAGTCGAATCAAGGTAAGAGAAATGGTTTCTTTCTAGTCTCAAATTCTGAGGAACTCCACAGAAGTATGATGTCCTACAGTGGTGGTCTCAGGGGCGGAGGAGCTGGCCTTCAGTAGTCAGGAGCACTTCCTACTCTTCCAGAGGACCTAAGTTCAGTTCTAGCACCCACGTGAGATGGTTTTTACTTCAGCTCTAGAATATCCAACACACTCTTCTGTCCTCTGTGGGCAGCTGTACATATGTCTCACACACACACACACACACACACACACACACATTCATTTTTGTAAAAAAGCAATAGTCTCATGATTTAGAAAGGGAACAATTTTGAAAAGATAAGGTGGTAAGAGGTGAAGAGCTAACATTTCCATTATCAACCAAATCAGTATTCTACTAGGACCCATTCTGGGCAGCTTTCCTAGACCTGAGCAATGAATTATCTGGTTCTTGCAGTAGAGAATGAGGCATGTCTCAAAATATGTCTGAACCAGCAGCATTAGCATCATCCAGGAGTATGGGTTTTTGGTTTTGGTTTTGGTTTTGGTTTTGGTTTTGGTTTTGGTTTTTTCGAGACAAGGTTTCTCTGTATAACCTTGGCTGTCCTGGAACTCACTCTGTAGACCAGGCTGGCCTCGAACTCAGCCATCCACCTGCCTCTGCCTCCCAAGTGCTGGGATTAAAGGCATGCGCCACCATCGCCCGGCTATCCAGGAGCATGTTAATAACAGATCTCACTCCCCAGGATCACTAAATAAGACCTGAAATTCTAGCATAATTTGTGATTTGTGTGCACATTAACAGTTGGAGAAGCCAACAGTGATGGTGCATGCCCTTTAGTCCCAGCACTGTGAGGCAATGGTAGCAGGATCTATGTGAGTTCACAGCTAGACTGGTCTACAAAGTGAGTTCCTGGACAGCCAGAGCTATACAAAGAAACTCGGTTTAAAAAAAAAAAAAGGAAAACAATATTCTAATGGTCTCCTGTGGATTACAAACACCCATAACGGAGCCATTTCCCTTTTCAGCAAAGAATTTGGTACAAGTGGATGACAGCCGGGGAGACGGCTCTGTACTTCTGACATGTGGCTTGAGTGACAAGACTATCACGTGGTTTAAAGATGGGAACAGAATAAGTTCTCCAAATGTAACTAAAAACACTTGGAATCTAGGCAACAATGCCAAAGACCCTCGAGGCACATATCAGTGTCAAGGAGCGAAGGAGAAGTCAAAGCCCCTACAAGTGTATTACAGAAGTATGTAACCCCTTCACTATGTCTGCTGGGAACCCAGCAGTACTTAACATTCTGGTAGGCATCCAGGAAGAGGTGATTTGTGGGAGGAGTAGCTCGATCTCTCCATCTGGGGTTACTGCTCTCTCTACAGCTTCTTGAGGAATCACATCCCTATACAACCTGCTTAACCTTTGGGTGGACCTCATGGATAAGAGCAGTTCAGCAGATAAATCGGTTAGGAAGAGGGGACCCGGGATTGATGGGAAGCATAGAGAACAGCAGGATTGTAGAAAGTGGAGACCAGGTCTCCCTTCTTCACCTAGTTCCTGAATGTAGGACTGTTTAGACTTCCCAAAGATGGAAACGGGAGGGAGGAGCCTACTGCCCAGGAGAGAGGCAAGGTGCTGGGGGCACGGTGGGGGGCAGGGGGGAGCGGGGAAGGAAAACATGCAAGAATGCTTTCCATCCTGAAAGAGGTCTGTCCCTGCCTGTGCCTTGTTCTCCTCAGTGTGTGAGAACTGCATTGAGCTAAATATAGGCACCATATCCGGCTTTATCTTCGCTGAAATCATCAGCATCTTCTTCCTCGCTGTTGGTGTATACTTCATTGCTGGACAGGATGGAGTTCGCCAGTCAAGAGGTAAAGGAATCTAGATGTGGTGGTACTTGCAAGGCAACAGAGCAATACCCTGTCTTAAAACAAAATTTGTAAAGGGCTGGGGCCTGAAGATATAATTCAGTTACTAAAGTGCTTGCCTAGTTTTCGAAATGCCTAAGGTTCAGCACCTCAAAACCACATAAACTAGATGTGGTAGCATATGCCTTCAATCTCAACCCTCAGGACAAGGGGGCTAGAGAATCAGAAATTCAAGGTTATCTTCAGCTACACACAGAGTCTGAGGCCAGCTTGGTCTACATAAAATCCTGTCTGAAAAAGCAGAGGGAGGAGCTGGAGATGTGGCTTAGTTAGAAGAAGTGAGAACCTGTCTCAATAAACAAACAGAGAAACAAATACACTAAGTATATAGCTCAGTGTTACATGGCATGTGTGAAGCCCTGAGACCATGTCTATGTACTGGAAAATACACCAAGTAAGAGAATGTCTTTAGCTGAAAGATAGGACCAACTAAAACCCTTGCCTTCCTTCTTATCAAAATAGAGCCAGTGGGGAAATTGAGTTGGTGTATATTGCTAATACGAATAATCGATGACTCTGTGTCTCTGTGGGACAGTAAAGAAAGACATTTCTTATAGTCCCAGCATATTTGCCTGGCCTAAGATTTGGCCTCTTTTTCTTTTCCTTTTTCTGTTACTGCTGTTATTGTTTTTTTTTTTTTTTTTTTGAGGCAGGATCTCATAAGATAGCCCTGGCTGGAACTCATTGTGTAGCTCAGGCTGACTCAAATCTGTGGTGTTCCTCCCAAGGACTGAAATTACAGACATGAGTTACCATGGTCTTCCTCCCTGTCTATCTGCCTGTCTGCCTGCCTGCCTGTCTGTCTGTCTGTCTGTCTGTCTATCTATCCATCTGTTTTAAAGCTATGTTGAAGTCAGGCATAATGGCACACATCTTTTATTCCAGCACTCTAGAGGCAGGGCCAGGGAGATTTCTGAGAGTTTAAGGCCAGTGTTGTC
Source organism: Montemys delectorum (assembly GCA_019843815.1). Lineage (NCBI taxonomy): Eukaryota > Metazoa > Chordata > Mammalia > Rodentia > Muridae > Montemys > Montemys delectorum. Next base: position 27,585 of record JADRCD010231449.1, read on the forward strand.
TATACATCGAGTTCCAGGCCAGATCAGTGTTACATAGTAAGACCCTGTCTCAAGAAACCAAACTTCTTTATTGAAGGCAATCCACAATCCTAACACTCAGGCTCACATCTGCAATCCTAGTACCCGGAAAACTGAGACAGGAGGATTACTTTAAGTTTGAGGCTAGCCTAGTCTACAGAGAGAGCTCCAGGTCAATCAGAGATGCATTGTGGGATCCTGTCCCCCCAAAATAAAGAAGAAAATAAAACATTCTTTAAAAAGAGAAGGAGGGATTTATGTAGCTGAAGATGACCTGAAGCTTCCAGTTCACAAGCATGAACTATAACACCCGGTATATGCAGTGTTGGGCATCGAACTCATGACCTCACACACGATAAACACCCAACCGACTGATCTACATCCCCAGTCCCTCAAGAAGAAGCCTTTTTATTGAAGTAAAATCTACATATAGAAAAATGAACCAGAAGAATACAGCTAAAAAAAAAAAAAACTAACAAAGCAAATATATTCATGGATCTGACACTCAGTTTAAGAGACAGAGTACTACCAACACCATAGATGTCCCACTGATGTTCACTTCCAGCCACCACCTGTCCCCAAGCATAAGCACTCTCCTGACTTCTGACCACAGAGGTGTGTTGCTTGGTTCTAGTTTTGTAGAAATGGACTTGTGCAATACCTATTCTTGTGTGTAGTTTCTTTTGACTTTTGGAAGTGGTCCGTATTCTTGTGCTTGGATGATCCTTAGAATTCTATTGTGTGAATAATTCAATTTGTTTATCATTCTGTCTTAAAATATATATATTCTCTATTTTTTTTTTTTTTTTTAGCTTCAGACAAGCAGACTCTGTTGCAAAATGAACAGCTCTACCAGGTAAAGAAGCAGGGGTGAGAAAAAGAGTGCTGTTGGGGTGGGCCTTTGGGACTGGAGGTAAGTTACTTGGAGAGCCACTGCAGTGATAAAGACCTACTTATGGCATGCCACACAGTGCAGTGGTTGCTGTGTGGGATCGCACGGGAAAGGGAAAAACTAAGAGACACGAATGAGGATCACGTCGTCTCCCTCCCCTCGTTCTCTCTCTCTCTCTCCCTTTTTTTTTTTTTTTTTGGCTCCTGGCGCTGTGAAGCAGCCATTCTAGGGTTTTGTTCATAGAAATATTCAGTGACTATGCTTCACATTAATTAATGACTGATAGATCAATGAGTTGATGCTGCTACTGTCCTCTTCAGCCCCTCAAGGACCGGGAATATGACCAGTACAGCCATCTCCAAGGAAACCAACTGAGGAAGAAGTGAACTCAGCAGGACTCAGAGTATGTGCATTCCCCACCACTGATCCTGGGCCTCCACACGCTCTGCCTGTTTCCTAGCTGCTGCCAAACCTCTTCTTCCAATAGGGAAGAAAAGAGGCGGGGAGCTGACTGTGGAGTGTGTCTTTTAAAGACACCGGTACCAGGGCTGACGGCCTTGACCTAAGAATGCATGGGTGCTGTGTGCTCTGAGAGCAGGGTCTCAAGCCACAGTTGCTGAACCTTGTTCTTAGCCTCATTAAGTTCTCTCAAGCATCCACAGATTTTCTTTGTGGTGAAGGACTGTCCTGCCCGTTATACCAATGTCCTTGGCCATGATCTATGCGATGGCACTGCTACCCACTCCCCCTCCCATTGTGATGAGCAAAAATGTGTTATACACCACCTACTGTCCCCTCTAAGGCAAAATGGCCATTAAGAACCAAAGACCAAACTGTAGGTGTAGTGAGACACACCTTTAATTACAGCCCTCTGGTTCTCTGTGAGTTCCTGGCTAGCTTGGTTTACTAGAAAGTTCCAACCCGCCCCCCCCCCAAAAAAAAAGGTCAGGGAGGGGAGGAGAGGGAGAGAGAAAACTAAAACTAAAAACCTTTATTAACTTTTTAATCAACTAATCAGAATTTCTTTTTTTAAAATATTTATTTATTTATTATATGTAAGTACACTGTAGCTGTCTTCAGACACACCAGAAAAGGGTGTCAGATCTCATTACGAATGGTTGTGAGCCACCATGTGATTGCTGGGATTTGAACTCATGACCTTTGGAAGAGCAGTAGGTGCTCTTACCCACTGAGCCATCTCACCAGCTCCCCTAATCAGAATTTCTGATTCCATCAGTTCATTCCAAGTTTCAGTCAGGAAGACAGATTAGAAACCGTTAATAGAGCTGGCAGTGGTGGCACACACCTTTAATCCCAGCACTTGGGAAACAAGGCAAGCAGATTTCTGAGTTCGAGGCCAGCCTGGTTTACAGAGTGAGTTCCAGAACAGCCAGGGCTACTCAGAGAAAACCTGTCTTGAAAAAGAAGAAGAAGAAGAAGAAGAAGAAGAAGAAGAAGAAGAAGAAGAA
>JADRCD010231449.1:29973-46123 GCA_019843815.1 Montemys delectorum
AAGAAGAAGAAGAAGAAGAAGAAGAAGAAGAAGAAGAAGAAGAAGAAGAAGAAGAAGAAGAAGAAAGAAAGAAAGAAAGAAAGAAAGAAAATGAAGAAAATGTTAATGGGCTTTCTGACCAGTTGCAAATTTTCTTTCCTTTCTCATTCTAGGTGTTCTCCCTTCTATTCAGAATCAAAGCAATGCATTTTGGAGAGAGCCCAGTAGAGAGATTTTCAACCCTACAGTTAGACTGCAAGCAGAGAGGAAGAACTGTCAGAGAAATTTTGATCTTTTTTTCAAAATAAAATAAAAGCTTGGGGGAGCCAGCGGCATGACTCGGAAGCCGAGCACTTGTCAAGCTTGCTTGAGGCTCTAGGTGAGCTTCTCAGCACCCCACACCCAGACCCCCTAAAACAGTGAAGGAAAACCAGCACATCGTAGTGTTTGCAGAGCGCCCCCTACTGGGAAAATTGTAAATGATAAAATTAAAAGATCAAGAATAACCTACCTCTCTGTCCAAATAGACATTTCTTTTTTTAACGTTTGCTGGGTTCTTACGCAGATCACAATTCAGTGGGCCAGTGCGGCAGTGAGGTGGCACAGCAGGAAAAAGTATCTGCCACACAAACGTGACAACCTGAACCCAATCCCCTGAGAAGTTGAAAAAGAGAACCCATTCCACCGCGTTGTTCTCTGACCTCCACATATACTCGAAGAATATGCACATACATATCACACACACACACACATACTATAATAATAACAATAAGTAAAAGAATAATAATAATAATAATAATAATAACAATAATAATAACAACAACAACAACAACTCAGTGAATCGCATGTGTAGTGAAAGGTCTCGTTCTACCTGAGTCTCCAGCCACACAGTAGCCTTCCCCACAGGTAAGTGAGTTTCTTACATATGATCTTCAGCGTATCCTAAGTATATAAGAACAAGTTCTCAAGTACACTTTATTCTCCCTTCCCCTCTGTCTCACACTAATGATATAATACTATTTATCTTGAGCTTTCTCCTAATCCAACCTGAAGATTATGAAGTAGAATAAAGTAAAAAAGACCAATTATTGGCTATGGATTTATTGACTGATGTAACATTTTACTTAAAGCACGGCTTGTCCTGCCTATTTGCAAAGCATGACTTCACTTGTTACCTGAAACAAAAATGATGTGGAGGTGTAGCTGAAACAACGAATCATGTGTAAAGAACTCCCTTTGGAGGGCTGGAGCGATGGCTCAGTGCTTAAGAGCACTGCTCTTCCAAGAGACCTGGGCTCAATTCCCAGCATCTGTAAAAGTAACTTTTATTCATGTGATGTGATTGTCATCTGCCTCTGTCTGCAACTCTAGGCCTAATCCTGGAAGCTTCTAGCCCCTGTACAACATTATCTAGGCCTAGAATGTTTTCAAATTCTAAGAGTTACTGCTGAATAAGCTCACCCTTTCTTCTTCTTTCTGAGTTCTGATGGGCTGGTTCAACTCAACTGTTCTGGCTCAAACCCCTCTCCTAGCTGACCGATTCAATCTTCTCCCTCCTCCCTCCCTATCTACCTCCTCTCCCCGTTTCCCTCTCTCTTTCCCTCTCTTCTCTTCCCCCTTACTCCCTCTTCCTTCTCTCTCCCTCCCTCCTCTACCCTCTGTCCCCCCTTTACCTCCTCTACCCCCTCTACCCCTGTCCCCCTCTACCACCATTCCCCCTCTATTCCCTCTATCCCCTCTTCCCCCTCTCTCTTCAATTGTTCTTCTTGGCACCATACTATCTTTGGCAATATGTTCTAATCTTCTAGCTCCTTCTTATTCTCTGTCCCATTCTGTCTTCACCTGTGTCTAGCTTGTTCTCTCTTCAACCTATCTCTGTAAAACTCTCCCAGTAAAATTGGCTCTCTCTTCTCTCTGCATTGCTCCTTAAGTAGCTTCCCTTTCCTCTCTCTTCTCCTAAGAGTTGGACATAACCTACTCTGTCAAATATTTCTCTGATTCATCACTTTGTCTTCTACTTAATTAGACATCACTTTTCAAACATGGCTGCTTCCATCTACAAACTAACTTTATCTTCATTGTCTGGGATTAAAGGTGTGTACTAAGGGCATATCTGTATTCCACCCAGAGGCATTAAAGGTGTGTGCTAAGGACTGAGCCACACCACAACTAGAAACATGTTTTTTTCAGTAAATAATATAGTCTCAGAGTTCTCAGTATGATCAATATCCTGCAACAAACACTCACATGACAGCTCCCAACTGTCTGTAACTCTAGTCCTATGGGATCTAACACCCTCACACGGATATAATTGTAGGTTAAATACAATGCACGTAAAATAAAAATAAATAAATAATTTAAAAATATTTAAGAAAAAAAACCTTTTATTTTGTATGCAGCTCCATTATAAATTACCTGATCAGTTGTGTGTTGGTGATCCTTTACCTTGGCTCTTATCTTTCTCTCTTAAAACAAGGCTGAAAAGATTAATATTGTTAAGACCTAGGTAAAATATTTAGTCCTAGATGGAATGTTAAGGCCTAGGTAAAATGTTAAAGCCTAGGTAAATGTGGCCTGGCTAGCCTGCCAGTTTGTGCTGTTACTGATGTTATAAGGAAACTTTCTCATATGTTGTTTTTGCTGTTACTAGGAAACTTCCTCATGGCCAAGTTGGTTACATATTTTGTTATGTTTTGTGCCCTTGGGAACAAATCACAATAGAAGTCAGTAGAACTGCTTTGTATGGTTAGCCACAATAAGCTTGCACCCAAACCAACCACCCAGCAGCACTTCTTGCACCTGAGTAGAAGCCTTTATGGTGTTTGCCTTCATAAGCTGCCCCTGGGATGGACTCCAACATAAAAGGAGAACCTGAAACTATTTGGAGTAAGATTTATAGTTTTTTTGAGTAGGGATGGAGTAAAGTTTAAGTTCTCAAGACCTTCCTGGGAACTGACATCCTACTTGACAGAACAGACATGTATGTGGGTAATTGACATCCTGGTTGGCAAGTTAAGACATGAGTGTTAGACAAGACAAGTCCCCTCCCACAACCAATGGGAACGGGATAAAATGTATACCAAAGACATGTCTAAGGAAACCCCATATCCCTAAATCTTGATTGGTGAAATAACTTGGCATGGCTGCCCATGAATTTCAAACTTCAGAAGTCCTATAGGATCTTGAGTAAATGTCACAGTCAGCTCTTGAGTCTGATTTGAGTCCCCGATGCATTAGTCTTAGGGTGTAGTGTTCAATAAACCATCCCTATTTGACTGAGATCAGTGTTTGAGTGGTTTGATCGGCAATTCCCAGGCCTCACAAATATTATATATCTTTAAAATTTACATTGAACTGGACAAATGGCTCAGCAGTTAAGAGCATCCACCCCCATGTTGGCTTACAATAGTGTGTAATTCCAGTTCCAGGGATCTAACTGCTCTTCTGACCACATAAAGCACCAGGCATATACATACACATACATGCTGGAAAACACCAAACCCATAAAATAAAACTTTAAGAATAAAACCTGTTGATATATAATTAACATATGATAATATTTGCCAATTTTAAGTGATTTCACCTGTTCTCAGAAGTTTTTAGAAAATTTGCCCCATCATAATTCAAGTTGAAAACATCTCCACCACTGTTTTAATGACCCTTATGCTGACTCTCAACCCCAAGCAGTCTCTTTAAGTTTTATTTTTCTTCAAATCTCTGTCTCTTCAAGTTTTCTTTTTCTTTATTCTATATGAAACTGTATAATTTGAAGCCGCTGTATCTTTTAGCAAGTTTCCATGGCTCAGCTATGTTGTGAGATTATAAATCTTTAGCTTGTTTTTCACCTTTTAAAGCAGGATCCTGTTATCTAGATAGCCTTGAACTCCTAGTATATATGTATTTTGTTTCTTGTTGCTGAGAAGCCATTTCATGGGCAATCCATTGCTTATCCATTCCCCAGTCAAAGGATATCTGGATTGTTTCATTTCTCAGCTATTATAAGCACTGCTGTAGTGAGCATTGTTTTGAAATGTTCTTTTCATTTTTTTTTTTTTTTTTTTTCAAGACTCAGTTTCTCTGTGTAGAACTGTCCTAGAACTCTCTCTGTATACCAGGCTGGCCCCAAACTCAGAGATCCATCTGCCCTTGTGTCCCATGTGCTGGAATTAAAGGCTTGTGCCACCACAGCCCAGCTTGCAAGGCTCTTTATGCAACTATAATTTCACTTCTCTGGAGTAAACACCTAGGAATAAAGATCATATGACAAATACACTTTTAGCTCTTTAGAATTGCCAAATTCTTTTCTAAACTAACAGCATTGTTTTACATCCCTACTGACATGACAGCTCTTTGCTTTTATGAATCTTGAATCTTCAACAATATTTATCACTACTTCAATATAGTCATGTTAATATTTATTTTGTATTATTTTTATTTTGTTTATATGGCTGTTAGGGCTGTAGGTCTATCTTTGCACGATGATCATGCCAAGCCGATGGAGGCCAGAAGAGGGCATTTTATTCCTGAGACTGGAGTTAGTGTTTTGAACTGCTAGATGCTTGCTAGAATTTGAACCCTGCCTCCTTTGGAAAGGCAGATGGTGCTCTTAACCGCCTAGCCAGCTGCTCTTCAGCTCAGAGCAATTGCTTTTTATATGACACACAACACTAATCTTTGCCCCAACCTCACTTTCTTAATTGTGACTTTTGAAATGCAAAAGTCTTTTTGATAAATTCCAAATTATAGGTTTTGTTGCATTTGGGAGATGATTTCTGAGACAAGATTGTCTCCTGCCTTGTTTTGTGTGTGTCGTTGTTAGGGATTTGTTCTAGATTTAACAATAAATGTCACTTTGAACATGTGTAAAGTATTAGTAACAAATAAGAATAAAAGGTATAGTTGGAAAATATCTGAATCTATAATTTTATTAAACTAAATCTCACTTCATAGCAGTGTACTTATATAGATATACACTACCAAGTACAGCAAACAAGTCCCTGTTACTCCCATGCATATATGTTACCAATCTCTTCCTGAGGTTTTGAGCTGTGCCAATATAATTCTTTAAAAGGGAGTATCTCAGAATAGGGTAGGTTTTTGGTCCGTCGGTTGGTTGGTTGGTTGGTTGGTTGGTTTGAAGTAACACTAGGTTAGCCCAAACTCACTGGATAGCAAAGGATTACCTTGAATGCTCCTGTCTCTATGTCCCAGGTGCTAGAATTACAGCGTGCCCCATCGTATCCCACTCACTATAGTTTTAATTTTCATTTTCCTTATTAAAACTAAGAACCAAGGCTGGAGAAATGGCTCAGAAGAACACTGGTTGCTCTTCCAGAGGACCTACGTTCAATTCCCAGCACCCACATGACAGCTCATAACTGTCTGTAACTCCATATCCAGGGGATCTGACACCCTCACACATACATACAAGCAAAACATCAATCAAAGCTCATAAATTCTTTTTAAAAAACTAAAAACTAAAAATTAACCAGACTTGTAGGCTGTATACTGTTAGCATTGTATAAATAAATCTAAGTCCAACACAAAATAGCACGCTGCCTGGCACCTAATACCTGCTCAAAATTTCATATACATTGTTATTGCTTCTAAGCCACAAAGAGTGAAAGGGCTCCAAAAAGCCATAGGACAGGAGGGAGCGTAAAAACAAAAAGCCACAGTCTGTGTGCAGTGCCCGACACCACATTATTGTATCTGCCCTCAAGAGACAAGTTTCCAAGGTTCAGCTTCACATTCCACAAAACTCCAAAACTCGCAGTCCTCGCCAAGCCTGCCCCGCCCCGCCCCGCCCCGCCCCGCCCCGGCCCGGCCCCCGCCCCGCCCCGCTGCCTAGCCCAATCCCAAAGCCACTTCCGGCCCGCCCCGCTGCCAGCGGCCAGCAAGCGTGCGCGTGCGCCTCATCGGTGTTCTGCCTGTCACTAGTAGAAGACCGACAACGCCCTACTTCCGGCGCGGGGTAGAGACCCAACAGTCTCGGCGCTCAGCAATGATGTCAGCTCCGGTTGCCTTGCTGAGTCGGAAGTGAGAACCTTTTGGTCGCTGTAGCTGTGAGGTGTCGTCGTTCCTGCCCTTTCAGGCTCTGGTAAGAGGAAAGGTTTAAGAGGAGGAGAGTGTTGAGACTGCGACCGGGTTTTCTTCTAAGCAATTGCCAGTCAAGGCCTCTGCATGCTTGCTGTTCTCCAATGCTTGCCTGACCTGGGTCCGCCTTGAACTTCGACCCTGTCTAATCTGGAAACCCTTACGGTGCTCCAGCGTCTGGTGGCTCTGCACATTTCCTTCTACTTTGCCAAGTCCCTGCTGGAAAAGGCCCGAGTGTGGGCTGTGGCTGTCTTTTGACTTCTTTTATCTAGGACCTACGCAGGATGGGTGGGTCTCCCTCCTGCCTACGAATCTCTTACTGAACCCCAAAGGATAAAATATGAAGAGTGAACAACAGTGCAAGATGCCAAGGAGACCAAATGAAGCTTGAGTCATAGTAATCAAACCAGTAGAGCGCATGTAGCAAGGTGTTGACTTTTAAAGCGAGTGGTGGGTTCACAGCTGTAGCTTTTTTGGATTCTGCTCGAGTTTTTCTTGGGTCGAGAAGACATTTTTCAAAAAGAGTGACCACAACTCAGAAGTTTTGCCTTCAGTGTTGTACCTTTTAGGATCCATTTTTGTCTCCTAGAGCAAGAATGGTTTAGTCTAAATATAATTGACTTTTTTGATCCCAGACAGAAGACTACATGACATAAAATGGGACCCAAGACGAAATGCCAGGGTTTGTTGGAGGCGGTTTTGTTTGTTTTGATGTGTTATTTTGTTGTTGTTTTCGGGCGTGTATGTGCTTCACTTGATGAGACCCTAACTTGCAGATATAAACATATCACAAGGATTTTTGTTACAACACCTAATGTAACACTGAAGGTATTTCCAGGTAGACATGTTACTTTGGGAACAATTTAATACAGCTTAATTTGGGCTTGGGGTAGGGAGTTGCTGGGTTGTAAACCAAGCCCTGGTGCATACTAAGTGCTCTAGAACAGAACTACACCCCACCCCACCCAACCCTACCTTAGCCATAGAGCTTGGCTTTAGCAATCTGTTTTTCAGTGTTACGGATAGTTCTACTTTAAAACTCGATCGACATAACCTTAAAATATCTGTATGCTCACCAGAGCCAATAGTGGCCTTAAAGGATTAACAGCACTTTATATAAGTAACAGCTTGAATCAGGAGAGAATGGGAGAATTTTATGGGTCTAATGGCAGACACTTCGTAGAGATGTAGACTTTTGCAGCAGGCATATAAAGTCGTTACTTACTAAAAATGAATCAAATCCAAAGGCTTTGGGGGGCTGGCAGTTGTGCCCTCCTAAAAGCTATCAAGAGAGTGGGTGTGTTTCTGTGTGGCAGCTGAAAACAAGGGATTGGGGGTTTTATTATTATTACTATTACTTTTTTTAATTAGGTATTTTCTTTATTTACATGTAAATTTCTCCTTTCCCAGTTTCCCCTCCAAAAAACAAACAAACAAAAACAACAAGAACACACCCCTGTTGCCTCCTCCCTCCCCCTGCCTGCCACTCTACCCTCTCCCACTTATTGGCCCTGGCATTCCCCTATACTGGGGCACAAAACCTTCACAGGGCCGAGGTCCTCTCCTCCCATTGATGATCGAATTTGCAATCTTCTACTATACGCATGCTGCCAGAACAGTCAGTCCCACCGTGTGTACTCCTTGGTTGGTGGTTGAGTCCCTGGGAGCTCTGAGGGTACTAGTTAGTTCATATTGTTGTTCATCCTAAGGGGCTGCAAGCCCTTCAGCTCCATAGGTCCTTTCTCTAACTCCTTCATTGGTGACTCAGTTCAATAGATGACTGTGAGCCTCTACATTTGTATTAGTCAGGTACTGTCAGAGCCTCTCAGGAGACAGCTATATTTAGGCTGGCTTGTCCTTCCTTCAGTATTACTGTTTTTTTAAAAAAGAATTCTTTAGTTTTACTTATGTCTACATGTATGTTTCTATATATGTACATACCATATGTGTGCAAATGCCTACAAAAGTAAAGGATATTGAATCCCCAAGAGCTGTAGTTACAGAAAGTTGTAAACTGCCCGACATGGGTGCTAGAAACTAAACTCTGGTCCCCTAAAAGAACAACAAGTGCTCTTAACCACTGAGCCATTCCCCTCCCTCTCTCTCTCCCTCTCTCCCCCTCCCTCTCCCCCCTCTCTCTCTCCCTCCCTCTCCCTTCCTCTCTGTCTCTGCCTCCCTCCCTCCCTCTCTTTCCCTTTCCCCCTCCCTCCCCCCTCTCCCTCTCACTATCTCTTCCTCTTTCTCTCCCTCCTTCCCCTTCCTCTCTCTCTCTCTGTCTCTGTCTGCCTCCCTCTCTCCCTCTGCCTCTCTCTCCCCCTCCCCCTCCCCCTCTCTCTGTCTCTCTCTCCCTCTCTCCCCTATCTCCCTTCCCTCTCCCTCTCCTCTTCCCCTCTCCCTCCCCCTCCCTCTCTCTCTGTCTCTCTCTGCCTCCCTCCCTCCTCTCTCTCTCTCTCTCCCCCCTCTCCCTCTTTTTCTCTCCGTCTTTCTCTCTTTTTTTATTTATTTATGGATGTGTATCTGCAAGAGTGTGTGGATGCCCACAGGAAGCAGAAGGGCTTGTCAGGCCCCTTGGAGTTGGAGTTGCAGGTGTTTGTGAGCCGCCCTGTTTTTAGGTTTGGGATCGAGACTCTGGGCCTCTGTTAGAGCCGTTTCTTCAACCCGGTACGTATTTATTTCTGAGTCAGGGTCACACTGTATAGCCCAGGCTGGCCTTGACATCAAGATCCTCTTTCCAAATGCAAGGATTACAGGTGTGCACCACTCTACTCAAGCTGGGAAATTTAAAATAGGTAGAGTAAGTATTAATCCAAACCAGATATTAAGGATCCATTTCAGCAGACCTTTCTTTTCTTTCTAGGTACGTTTATTTTCATGTGTAAGTTCAATGACTAAGTCTAGCCTGGACTCTCCACCGAGGTTCTCGACAAGTGATTGGTCAGCCCTTGTTTTTCCTGTAAGTTGTCATAGGATTTAGCCTTGCTTCTAAAGAAGGGAATGCTCTGTACCGATTTAAGTAGATATGAGAACGATGACTTCACTGCGGTAGGCAAGACCTTTGTTTTGTTTGTAATGTTCTTTCTAGTCTTCTTTTTGTTGTCATTATAAACCACTCTGACCAAAAGCAACTCAAAGGAGGAAAAGAATTATTTGTGTACTTGTAGGTCACAGGCCATCACCGAGGCAAGTCAGGGCAAGAACTCAAGCAAGACCTTGAAGCACAACCTATGGAGGGATGCTGCTTGCTGGCTGGTGCTTAGCTTGTTTGCTTGCCTGCCTGCCTGCCTGCCTGCCTGCCTGCCTGCTTGCTTGCTTGCTTGCTTTTTTAAAAAAGATTTATTTACTTATTTTATATATATGAGTACATTGTCACTGTCTTCAGACACACCAGAAGAGATTGAGAGCCACCGTGTGGTTGCTGGGAATTGAACTCAGGACCTCTGGAAGAGCAGTCAGTGCTCTTAACCACTGAGCTATCTCTCCAGCCCCATTAGCTAGCCAGTCAAGACAATTCTCCCAAAGAAATGTCCAATCTGGGCAATCTCCCAATCCAGGCTTCCCCTCAGATGACTCTAGGCTGTGTCAAGTTGGATGTTAAAGCTGACTACGGCAGCCTTTGAGGTGATAACAGGCTTATTTTCATTCTCTGTTCTACACATACATAGGTACTGAAGAGCCACAGTGTCTGGCCTGGGAGCTTGACCTGCTGCTGCAGCTCCAGATGTAATAAGTCTGTACCTTGAAGTAGATCCCGAGTAATGGTGTGGTTACATGCAGCTCAGGAGTAATCACTTGGAAGACTGAGACTCCCCGTGAGCATTTGCTTAAACGTTGTGGTTTGGAGGATCGAAAGAATAATCAGATATGAACTTGTACTCAAGATTTCTAGAGGCTAACAAAGTTGATCTGCCAGGAGTGCTCTGTAGGAGTTTTAAAATTCCATTGTAAGCAGCGAAAAGGTGTAATGTGTGTATAATGGAAGAGTATAGAATTAAGAAGGAAATAATGCCATTTGTGGTGCTAAACCTTCTCTCTTGATAGTTTTAAGAATCTGTGTCCTATGTTCTGTGTTCTGGCTTTCAGCTTTCTTTTTATATATATGATGCAGATCATTATCTCCTATCTAATGATCTGGATCATTCAGTTGTGTTTTTAAAAATATAAAATAACTCAAGCCAGGCATTGTGATACATGCCTATAATCACTTGGAGACTGAGGCAGAAAAATCACTCTACATTCAAGGACATCCTGGGCTACACAGTAGCACTCTACTTTAGGAAGGAGGAAAAAAAAAAAGGCCTGGAGATGACTTGGTGGGTAAGAGCTATTGATGCATAAACAAGACCTGAGTTCACATCCTCAACACCCACATAAAGAGCTAGCTGTGTCCACAGGTATGCCTGTACCCCTAACACTAGAGTAGAGACAGGAGTATTGGTATCGCTAGCTGGCTGTCATTATTGCTCCAGGTTCAGTAAGACCCTGTCTCAAGGAAATAAGGAGAGTAACAGAGTGAGATCCCAGCCTTCTCTGTCAGCCTCCATACTTGCATACCTGTACGCCACGCACCTATATCACACACGCATACACACTTCACACTGGCTCATGTAGTTTCAGACTTTGTCTGTACACATGAGTGCCACACGCTTATAGCACTCTACACACATGTACATGTATACAGACTTCACAGTGGCTCATGTAGTTATGGAATTTGCCTAGATACATGTGTGCTACAAACTTTTATTGTTTTATTGTTAACTTTTATAACTGAAAAGTCTAGAAAATTCTGTTTTCCTGTATGGTTGCTTAATTTGGGGGTAGGAATTTTGTAGATGGTGTAAAGGTGGCAACTCTAGGCTTGTGCTTTGCTATCCTAGCAACCAAAGAAAGAGAGTTCCCTTCTCTATAGAGTCAGCCCAAAGACATTGTTCACTGGTTCCCATAAGCCTTGATAGAGTTTTTGCCCACTCTTGAATCCATCACTTTGTCCTCTCGGCCCCTTCCTGGAGCTCATAGATGAGATCAACACATCTGGACATATGTTTTGACTGGAATTGGTACTCAGAGAAAAACTAAGTGTGTCATATTGAGGAAAAATGTGATGATATTCCAAAGCCAAAATAACAAGAATTCACTATACTTCTGCCATCTTCTAGATTCCTCAGAATACCTTGAGGTAGGGGGAACAGCGGTCAGTAGCTTGCCAACAATGAGACAGTTCAGGATGGCATCATATGACTCAATGGCAAATTAAACTTACCCTCTGGTTGCATAGGCGAAAGTCCTCTCAAGAACTGTTAATTCCAACATAAAATATAATTTTTATTAAATGCAATTAAATATATGTAGCAAAAAAGAAAGAAAAAAGTAAAGCAGCATCTAACAGATGGTTCCCTGGAATAGGAAAGCCCTGCACCATTCTGAGAGGGGCCTGGCCTGGCTGGCCATCACTGGCTAGTTAGCTTTTAGCTCTTATGCAGGAAAAAATAGCAGAGGCCACAAAGCATCTGACGGAAGTATCTCAGAAGTGCCAAGAAGTGATATAAACTCCCTTCCTCCAGTAATTATGGATAACTTTTCCAACTTGTATTAGTTTTTGTAAGTGTGATTCTATAAGGAATGAACTGAAGATTCACAAATTCAGGCCAGCCTTGGGAAGACCATACAATGGTAATGCACTCCTGTGATTCTAGGACTCCAGAGGCAGAGGCATCATAAGTTTGAGGCCAGTCTAAGCTATGTGATGAAATCCTGTCCCATTCTAACTGTATTAACTATTTAAATTTTATGTGTATGGTGTTTTGCCTGCATATATGCCTGTGTACCATGTGCTTGCCTGGTGCCTGTGGAGGCCAGAAGAGAGCATCAGATGCCGGGGACTGGAGTTACTGACAGTAGTGAGCTGCAGTGTGGATGCTGGAAACTGAACCTAAGACTTTTAGAAGAATAACCAGTGCTGTTAGTCGCTGAGTCATCTCTCCAGTCTCAGATGTGTAGTATTAAACCTATAAGTAGAGTTAGGTAACTTAATATGAATGAAAGACTCACAAACCTAACAGCTAATCGGATTCTGGCCTTGATTCAGTATTCCAAATCTGAGTATCAAGCCAGGCATAAGTAGTGCATGTTTGTAATCCTAACACTTAGGTGGAGGCAGAAGGATTAGGAGTTCAAGGTCCTCCCTACCCACATAGTGAATTTGTGGCCCACCTACATAATATGAAAACCTGCCTTTTAGAAAAGAGAAGAAAAAGGAGAAAGAGGAAGGAGGAAAGAGGAAGAGGAGAAGGAGGAGGAGGAGGAGGAGGAAGAGGGGGGAGGAGGAGAAATCATCATCATCATCACCTGAGTTTCTGTGCAGCTAAGGAATGCCCAACTTGAACCCTGAGTTATAGCAGGCTGAGCAGGTGCCACCTTGTTCTTGCCATGTGAATAAAAGTTAGTTTGCCAGCTTAAAAATGTATGGGAAATCCAGAATTTTTGTCATGTCACAGTGCTACATTTAATGGGAAATTGCAGTAGTCCTTTTTTTTTTTTTTTTTTTTTTTTTTTTTTTTTTTTATTTATTTATTTTTAAGACTGTTCAGGGTATAGGAAATGGAAACATGGCAGCCAATCAGTAATGTCTTGAGTTTGGGGACAGGAATTGTCATGTGTCGCTCCAAAGCATAGTATTCAAGGATGGGAAAAGGAACAATGATGGAGACATTACAATGATGGTATCATCTGCCCTTCTGAGTCTAATTCCTGTTCTTTGCATAGCCGCTCCCCTAGGGCTGGATGGAGGATACCTTAAAGTGAAATGACAGACCAAGAGAACAACAACAACATCTCAAGTAACCCCTTTGCTGCTCTTTTTGGCTCCCTGGCTGATGCCAAGCAGTTTGCAGCAATCCAAAAAGAGCAGCTGAAGCAGCAGTCCGGTGAGTAGAGGAGTCAATAGCAGCAGATGCCGGGTCCTAGAACCGGGTCTGCCCAGACCTTCCCAGAGGAAGTATTCTGTAGGAAATGAACCACAGTCAGAACTTAACTTGGGCCAAAGTTGTTTTGCTTTTATTGTCTGTCTGTCTCTGTTGGTGAAAGCAAAAGTTGGTTTGATGTTAATTGTCATGGCTCATTTTGTTTGGGGCCTTCCCCTCTGCTGTCCCCTCATGACAACAGGTAGGTCCATGGGGCACGCAGCCAGTTGTGATCCCAAAGCTGTCAGGTGATTAGTCACAGGGGAAAAGTCTGGAGTAGCTTTTTAACATAGAAGACCAAGCTGGGGTGGTAAACAGGTCTGACCAAAATAAAAAAAAAAAGAAAAGAAAAGAAAGAGTTGTTCTTAATTCCAGCACTTTAAAAGACCTCTCAGGGGAAGTGTGTCTTTGGTTCTGCTGAGTGACCCCCTTTGTAGCTCACTGCTGTTAGGACAGACAGCTGAGAATTGAATCCTTTGCTTTAATATGAAAAAACTGAAAGGCAAAACTCAGAATAATCTCTCAGTAGCCAGAAAAATGGCCTCCTTCATGTGGAACTGAATTTAAGATTGAGTACAGCTTCTTTCTGTTGATATATTAGAATACATTTCTAAAACACATTGTCCCTGGGGAGAGTCATAATCTTTTTTTTTTAAAGATTTACTTTATTGTATATGCATACACATACTCTAGCTGCATGTACCCCTCCATGCCAGAAGAGGGCACCAGATCCCATTGGAGGTGGTTGTGAGCCACCATATGGTTACTGGGAATTGAACTCAGGACCTCTGGAAGAGCAGCTAGTGTTCCTAACCACTGAGCTGTCTCTCCAGCCTGAGTCATAATCTTTCAAACTAGAAATGACCACCTCTTCCCAAAAAGTAGTGGTTTTTATTTTAATAAAATGAGAAATAGTTTACATTTTCCCTTCATTTATTTACAAAGTATATAGTTCAGGGGCATTGCTCAGCTTTGGCCTTGCTTTATGATTGGGATTGAATAAATAGAAGAAAAGCAATACAGGGGATGAAAGGTTATAGATAAAGAAAAAAAAAAAAAGTAGGTGCAAGGCTTTTTAACTGGCTGGAAGCAGGCTCAAGATTGGAGCTGAGAACATTGTAAGCAGCAGACAGTGGGAATGAGGCAGGCACACACCCTTCTGTTACTGTTTGGTACCTCATCACCTTAGTTTGTCGACACTGACTTCCTCATGCCACCAGGTCCAACCTGTCTGTCAACAGCAGTTAGTATTCTGCCAGAACCTTTGGCCCCCTCTTCTGAGCTCAGGTCTGCTCAACTCATACATGGAAGCGTCTCTTACTTCTAAGAAATTTTCAGAAAAGTATTTTGTCAAGAAAGAAAAGTTGTAGACCCATGTAGTCCCTAGTGACTAGCACTACACTTAGAAGGGCATTCCTGCAAGTGCCCTCCTGAGAGGCAGTCTTTGAGGTGTTCTACAAACACTAAAGGAATTCAGTTGATAAGGAAAAGGGGGGGTGGGCTAGAAGACACATGTAATAACCATTTTAAATATCAAATGATGAAAATTTCAGTCTCGCTAGTCTATAGAAAGTGCCCATTAAGGTTACAGTTAGGGGCTGGCGAGATGTTCAATGGCTAAAGGCATCTGCTCCCAAGCCTGAGGTCCTGAGTTCAGTCCCTGGGACCCACATGGTGGAAAGAAAGAAAAGACTCCAACAACTAGTCCTCTGACCTTGTGTGTGCTCAGTAGCAAGCATGCAACCACACATACATTCTCTAAATAAATGTAATAAAAAAATTAAACAGTTAGATTTTTGTTGGTTTGTTTAAAATGTCATTCTCATAATACAGTCTTTCTAGAAATTACTCAATGTTCACTTCACCTTCAAATAATTATAAGTAACAGGGTGGAACAGTCTGTTTCTACGTGCGCTAGAGGTAACAATCAAGATCAGGACACAGAAAACATTGCTCTATCCTATATACATGTCATATATGCACAACAATAATATGTAATTGTTTTTTAAGTGGTGGTTTGCCTACACTAGCATCAACGGTGGTACCAGCCCCTGGAACTTAAAAAGCAAAATCTCTTCATATACACATGATGATAGAGTGTCCACCTAGGAGAATGCACGCAGCAGGATTAGAGTAGTACTTAGAGCGGGTGAAGGGGCATTTTTCTCAGATTAAGTAGTTTGAACATATGGGGCACTTCACAGTAACTAGCCCTTAGTGACAGTCATCACCCAGTGCAACATTTCAAACACAGAAGATGCTCAAAACATGCTGGCAACTTACTCAAATTGTATAGTATGCTTACTGAGTGGACCCATGTGTGAGAGTATGATTTCAGGATCCAGTTAAGGTACATGAACTTGACTTAAAGTAGTTCATGTAACTATACCTCCCTAAAGAAAGCTTGTAAGTGTCTGGTGGATGTCAAATTGGTATAATGTTAAGAGTGGCCAACAATGATCTAGCACCCAAAGCTTCCAAAATGTAATGTTAAAACACCGCCCCTGGCAGGGTTTCAGTAATCTGAAACATTCATACCACAGTGGTCAAACTCTCCTCCCTAAAGTTTAAAGAACTGTGAAGAGCTTCCATGCTCAGGAATTGTGTGAATGTTTAGCTCTCCTCAAATGAAGCAGTGAGTGCTACAGAGGTACCATAATTTAACAAGTTAACTTTGAAGCCCCAAAACAAAAGAACAAGATTATTGTCAACTATATGAGTAGATCTGTCTAACGTTTACAATCCCGGCTCACTTCTACCCGCTTTTGGATATCTTATCAATCTCATCTTTTTGTATCATGAGGACATTCATGCTTCCAGACTCCCTTTGGCACATCAGTGACAGAATCAGGAGTCACCCATCTCAGGATTGTGAGAAAAAGATAGCTGAGCACAGCCAACAAAGCAGAACTGGCCTGTGATTGGGCCACAGTGAGAGGTAAGCCAGCTCAGCCGCTGGTGCATAGGCAGCATCCACCATCCTCTCATGCACTCAGTTCTCTCTGCCACATCCTGCCAAGTGGAGAGCACCTCTACTGTATTGTGGGTGTTTTCAGGAGCTGGCAATGTCCCCAACTTCCCTTGGAAAATAACTTTTTCTAGCCCTTAACACAAAGACT
>JADRCD010231450.1:0-19175 GCA_019843815.1 Montemys delectorum
AAACACGGGAACCAGAGGGCCAGTCCCAGGATGGAAACAAAAAGTAGAGAGACCCCCTCCCCCTGCCTTGATGGGTAAGGTAGAGAGCAGTTGAGGAAGGCTCCTGATGTGAAATCTTCAGCTGGCTCAGTAGTGGCGCACACCTTTAATCCCAGCACTTGGGAGGCAGAGGCAGGCGGATTTCTGAGTTTGAGGCCAGCCTGGTCTACAGAGTGAGTTCCAGGACAGCCAGGGCTACACAGAGAAACCCTGTCTTGAAAAACAAACAAACAAATGAACAAACAAACACAAAAATCTTTGGCCTCCACATGCTTGTGTATACACATGCTTGTCCACCCATTTATGTATGTGCATACATGAGAACATACACACATATACACCACATACATATATAGGTAAAAAAATAATGAAATGTAAAATTTTAGTATGTTTTAACTAAAAATATAAAAATATCCATGAGAAAAAAAATACAGTAATTTTAGTGTCAATTCTGTGGCTGCAGAACTTCCTGAACTTCCGATTGCCGCTGTTCATTCTCAAACACCTCAGTGGGGCAGCCTCAGTTATGGCAGTATCCTGAGGGGAGGGATGGCCACTGAGCCGAGAAGGCTGGGAATGCTCTACTATCCTATCCAGTCAGGATGTGAGCCCACAGACAAGAGAGAGGGAAGGCACCACAAGCTCTGAGGGTTCGAACTCCATGCCAACAGCTTTCAAGACACAGTAGGAAGGCTTTGGTGTCTAGTTTGGAAGGCAAGCAAGCACAAAGGCAGAGATCTGAATGAGAACCTGTGCTCAGGAGGAATGACACACTTGTCCCCTTCTTTAAACAAGCCACCACTCAGGGCTAGAGAGACAGCTTAGTAAGCAGAGCGCTTGCTGTGGAGGCACGAGGTCAACTCAGGTCAACTCCTAGCACCCAGTGGGGGAAAACGGCAGGCATGGTTGTGCAGGCACATGTCCTCTTAATCCCAGAACGGGGGAGGTAGAGACAGGTGAACCCCTGGGGCTTGCTGGCCAGCCAGCCTGGCTAAAACTGATGAGTACCACGCCCATGGGAAACCCTTCTCAAAAAGATACTGGAGAATGACTGAGAAAGACACTCCATGTCAGGTCTGGCCTCCAATATGCAGACATACACACCAACACATACACACAAACACACAGAGTCATCACTCAACAGAGTTAGCCAAAGTGCATCACTGTTTCACAGCCGGGCTGGGAATCGGGCATGGCACATACCTAGAGACCCTAAAATGCCCAACTACAAACAGAATACACAAAGGCATTGTTCCACTGCAAACCCTGAGATCTGGAAAAGAAACAATAAGGATATGTGAGGAGCAGCGGCAGAAGGTGTCAATGAGCAGTGCTCCATCAATATTCAACGGGTAAGGAAATAACTCCGCTGGCCTGGTCTATTTCATTTCACATCTCCTAAAGACAGTGTGCCCAGGTGTGCTTTTCTCCTCCCAAGGGCTGGACTCTCTGTATTGAATACGTGCCCAAACACTACATCTCCCAAGACAGTTGCCTTGAAGACTTAATTCTATGCGTCCAAGGTCACTCCACTTCTGAAATTTCTCTTTTTGTTGGTGTAGCCAACGGTAGAGCAAGCTCAATAGTCTCAACATTGGTGCATATTTACATATTACTTATATAAATACCACTTAAATGAAACATTAATAAATGTGCCACATTAAAACCACTAATTATAAAAGGGAGGTAGAAATCTAGCTCAGTGGTAAAGTGTTTGCCTGGTGAGTATAAGACCCTGGGTTGGGTCCTCAGCTCTGGAAAAAAAAAATGAACAAAAATTAAAAGGGATGAATGGGATAGAGCTCAGTTAGGGGCATCCTTGCCTAGGGATGCACGGAGCCCAGAGTTTCACTCCCAGCACTGTGCGAACTGGGTATGGTGGCTCATGCCTCTAATACCAGTAGTCCTGAGGTTAAAAACGGGAGGAGCAGGAGTTCAAGGTCATCCCTGGCTACACAGTGAGTTTAAAGCTAGCCTAGCTAAGAAAATAATTAAAAGGAAAAAAAAAAAAAAACTGGGACACATTTTGGCACTTCTCTTCTCCTTTCAAAGAAACAGTCTTTAAAGGTAGATCACCAGCCCAGCCGCAGCTGCCCAACAAGCTGATCTTGTTACGTGGGGAGGAAGGGACCCTCTTGACCAGGGGACTGGAGGTCACTAAGGGCAGAGCCTGGAGAGTACAGACACGGCTCTCTGTTGCCAAGTCCCCAGCTCCGGCGTGCCTTGGCATGATAAACGCCTCACAGTTCCTCATTTCCTACCTCATTTCCATAGTCCCTGTGTTGAAGAGAGCCCCGTCTGTGGAAAGTTCTCCATCAACTTGTTACCTGATAGCTTTCACTGAGGCTGACGAGAGAGATCACAGGATCTGCGTTCTCATTAAGAGTTTGAGGATGCTCATGCCCTAATCCTTCATTCTGCCTGAACTTGCAGTGCTGTTTCCCCATTACGAACAGTTTCTTATCATCAACCATCTGATTATCTCCAAATATAATTCGTGCTAGAAAGGCAGGAAGATCAAAGCTGGGCTCTCCCCCCTTTATTATTCAGAGGGATGAGATGGTATCCTAGCAACTTGCAAAGGTGACCCCCGCTACATCTTACTTGGCATATCATCACATCACTCAGAACTCATCAACTGCTCTTTTCTTTCTCCCTTTTAAGACAGGGTCTCACGTATCTCATGCTAATCTTGACCTTGCCATGTAGCCAAGTAACTGTGACCATTTCATCCTTTTGCCTCCATCTCCTGAGTGCTGAGATTATTGTGTATGGCACCGCACCCCGTTAATGTGGCGCTGGGGATGGGACCCAGGACTCGGTCACTCTCCTGACTGAGCTGCACACCCAGCCCCACACTGTTTTCATTCATCGGACTCTAACCCAGTGTAGCCAATGTTCTTTCGATGCTGCCTGGGGATTGTCTGAAGTCTAGATGCCACCCCTGTGGTCCTCCCTGGCTCCCCTGCCTTCCCTGCAATCGGACTTTCTCTAAGAGGAGGTTCTATGGTTCTATATGGAAAAAGATGTTCGGGGAAACCTGGTATGAAGGCTTGCATACTTAGGACCCTCATCAGGCTGGTCCTTTTCAAAGCACGGAATTGAAAACATTGTGTGTATATGATGGTGGTGGTGGTGGTGGTGGTGGTGGTGGTGGTGGTGGTGTGTGTGTGTGTGTGTGTGTGTGTGTGTGTGCACGTGCGCGAGCGTGATGTAGATTATGTATGGAAGTCAGAAGGTGACTTTGGATGCCATTCTTTGGGTATCATCCACCTGGTTTTCTGGAGACTTGAAGCTGAGCTGACTGGCCAACAAGCCCTAAGGACGCGCCTTTCCCCGCCTCCCTCCCAGTGCTGGGATTACAGGCTTGCACCAGCATCCCTGGCTTTTTGCTTGAGTTACTGGGATTGAACTCAGGTCTTCGGGCTTGCATGGCGAATCCTTTACCCATGGAGCCATCTCCCAGGCCAATATTTCATTTTTATGACTTGACTAATACCCCTTCCAGCCTGAAGACCACCCAAGGTCTCCACACCAACGCCATAAATATGCTTCTCTTGTGTGCAGATATCTTGGCTCGTTTGCATCCCTCTGACAGTCTCCAATAACCATGTAAACATTCTCTACTGCACTGTTTGCGCTCGGTGTTCTGGGTGGTTGGCAATGTTATGCTCTGTGGCTTCTTTTCTTAAAAGGCATTCAACGGTGGCAACTTTCCCCTGGTCTCTGCTGAATCCAGGAGCTGTATCCTTCTTCCAGGTTAAGAGAAAGTATTCTCTGCTTCTGGCTTTCACTACATCTTAAACAGAGAACTTCTTTCACTTGAAGGAAAGCCTTCATCCACGTAATCCCAGCAGGTTTGCATGGGGCGTTCCCACTCGCCATTCGGGGAAAACTCTATCTCCGCTCTGGAGCGGGGTGCAAGGTTACTGCCGTCGTGTCTCGGAAAGTTTACGCAAGCACAAGTTTTACCTCCCGGTCCTAACACAGGTCCCTGCTTTAGTTGATTGGCTGGCACTTCTTTCCATACTCAGGATTTCTGTAGCAAAGTCAAACCCCAGGCAGACTCTAATCATGCCTTGCCGTGCTGACAGCCATCTGTTACCTGGTGAGGCAAATATTAGTTGGTTCCCTGAACTGTGCCCCTGGGACAGGTGGCAGTAACAGGACAATATAACTCCAATAATGATAATGTCTATCATATACACAGCATGCTCTCCCCAAACTCTCTGGGCTCAAAAGAACATTTAGACAGGTAACTCTCCCCCGCCCACCCCATCTCTCCTTGTCTCTGTCTCTCTCTGTCTAACTCTCTCTCCTTGTCAGATTTTGTGTGTATGTGTGCATGTGCGCACACAGAGGTCAGGGGATAATCTCAGGCATCACTCCTTAGGCACTATCTAGTTTTTTAAAGAGACTGAGCGTGTTCGGCTGACTGGCCAATGATCTTCTGGCATCCACCCATCTCTCCTCCTCCCAGCACTGGGATTACAAGCACATACTGTCACATCTGGCCTTACCCATGAGTCCTAGGAGTCAGGTCTTCTCATATACTCTAGCAACAGGGGCATCTTCCCAGTCCATAAACATGAGCTGATTTTTAAAACTGCGACCTCACCAGCTGGATATCCTTCCTAATTCTTTTTTTTTTTTTTCCCCGCAGACCTAATTCCCAAGGATTAGTCTACCATGTTCACTGACACAGTTAGGGAACCCAAGAAAGGATCACCTCTGAACATCTGCGTAAGCCATTGAGGGGCAGCCACAGAAGGGAAAGACAGCTCAAGCATTTATAGGGCCTTGACTCAGCCAAGCAATTAAGACTGACATTTCAGAAATTTGTTTTAGCATGGAAATATCTACATGAAATCATACTGATAACTTTGGATACCTTCTCTATCCTTAGCCTTCAAATCAACGGTTTTATTCACTTGCTCTTACACTTCAAGAATAGAGACTTCCCGCATCATGGGGGTGGGCACTTAACCATAACTTAACTTTAGCACAAACACTGTCTAGTACCGTACTTGGTTTTACAGTCTGTGCCTAAGTAGAAATAAAGCAAAAGCAAGGAAATGGAAAGCAACAGCAGGAAACAGAGGTGACAGGAAATGGCTGTCACGGAGACCTCTCCGAGCCCAGCAGCAGGACCAGATAGTGCATCGGCCCAAACAGGATTTGTAACGCCCATCCATCATGTCGGTGAACTGTCACGAACTGTAGGAGTACAGAGAGAGGTTGGCTCTGGAAGGACTCTCCCCCTTCGGACCCAAGCATGTTTGAGAAGAAGATGGCCCGGTGACCCTGTGGCAGGGAAAGGAGACCCGCAAACCAACCTGGTATCGTGCTTTGACGAGAGCCAGAGGGGGAGCCCTTTCCAGGCAAGGTTACTGTTTATTATGGGCTTAAAAGTGTCTCAGGTGGGAACGGCAGCTGTAAGAGGCTCTTGGTGGCGGTCCCAGCATGACTATTTCTTCCTCTGCCAATTTCTACGGCATGCTGTCAGACCCAGTTTGATGACCATCCCGGTTTGCTCTATCATGTTACTCCAGTTGTCTGCAGGATATTCTAAGTACTCAAGTTGATGTTTTACAACCTACCTGCCTTCTTATTTTTTTTTTTTTTAAAACTTTTTGCTTGCTACCTGCTCCACAACGTCACTCATTTGAAACTAAAACTAGAGCTACTGTGGGTGATTCTCTAGACCACATAGAGAAAGCCCTCACTGCACAAGCTTACTAAATGCCACACAAACACCGGCAAGAGCAGCAAAGTAGCCTGAGTCCAGTAGCTAGGCGGCCAGCAAGGTATGAAGCTGAGTTTAAAATAGTCCTAATTCAGAAAAGGCATGCATGTGCGTGGTATGCGTGTGTATTCCCATGTGCGGGTATATGTCCGCATCTGGGCATGTATGTGTGTATGCTGTGCATGCAGAGGCAAGAGGTTAGTTATGTCACTGACCTTTGTACTTGAACCAGAACTCACTGATTTGTCAACTCTAGTTAGGCAGAGCCATCGCTACCCACTGGGTGGGCGGGGCGAGGGTTGGAGGCGGGGCTGGACCTGCAGGCACCTGTTCTGGAGATCAGAACTCCACCCTCCGGCTTACAGGGCAAGCGCCTTACTCACTGAGCCACCTCCCCAGCTCTGAGAATACTTTTTCTTTTAAAAAGCTACCTGCTCAGTCAGGCAGCGGTGGGGTGGCTCACACCTCTAGGAGGCAGAGGCAGACAGATCTCTGTGAGTTTGGGGACAGCCCGGACTGTAGATTTTGAGTTCCAGGACAGCCAGGGCTGCACATAGAAATCCTGTCAATCTCAAGAAAAAAAAAAGAAAAGCAGCTTCATGCTCAAATGATTAAGGTTGAACTGTGTGGAAAGCACTGGGCTGACATGGAAGGCCTTCTTCCTCTTCAGGATGCAATGGTCCCCTAGGAGCATGGATATGGCGCTGGCACATGCTCAGTGACTGCTCATTTGAAGGTGATCTGCAGGCCTTTCCCTTGTGACTTCTACAGGTAATTTGTGGTAATCTTTTTTTGTTTTTTTGTTTGTTTTTTCGAGACAGGGTTTCTCTGTGTAGCCCTGGCTGTCCTGGAACTCACTCTGTAGACCAGGCTGGCCTCGAACTCAGAAATCCGCCTGCCTCTGCCTCCCAAGTGCAGGGATTAAAGGCGTGTGCCACCATCGCCCGGCTAGGTAATTTGTATTGAACACTTTTCTCTAGGACATTTCTAAGTCTCTTCACAGAAAGTTCATGTGGGCTTTCAATTCCAATTACCGAGAGAAAAAGAAAAATTATTCCCAAGGAAAAATTTCAAAGGCACATACTTTTTCAGCTAAGGGTCCTGAGAGTTGCAACCCCAGGACAGATGGTTATCTAGTTGACCTCTGCGCCTGCCTCGGGCAGCTTTCTGAAAGGCAGGGCCCGCTCAGGGATACTCACGGAACATGGTGTAGAACTGCTGCGGGTTCAGGTTCCACTTTCCCCAGGGGGTCTTGTGGCCTTTCGACTGGGCATAGCTCGCATGATTGAACTCAGGCTCGGTGCCAAAGGAGTCCAGCACCCGGAGCATGCACCTGCAAGGAAAGCACTGCGTGTCAGACTATCACCCCCGGTGGTGTGGTGCGGGAGACAGAAGCAGACGGACACACCCTTCAAAGTAAAACCGCCTCTTACTCGTTCATTTTGCAATCGTGTTTCTGATTCTGGGAGTTAAACCCAGCTCCACCTGCAAGCGAACTAAACACTCCACCTCTAAGCGACATCCCTGACCAGTCCACCTGCAAGCTAACTAAACGCTCCACCTCTAAGCGACATCCCTGAGCAGGTGGTTTTGGAGTCTTAACCATGACAAGCATCTATACCTACAAAGATGATGTCAGGCGCCCAGGCAGACAGAACGGGCTAGCCACTGACGGTGGCCCAAGGCCCATGGATGCTGGAGGGGGCCTGCAGGACCCATCTCACTGAACTTATCGACTAAAGAACGAGATGAAAGAGACGAAAGAAACGAAGCTCCATTATCTCTACAGATCTTATTCTGCTTAGAGCACAGGGTGTGCTGCAGGGCTTGTAGCCTTGGTCAACCTTCCCATCAATTAACTAGATCATTTGACTTTAGGTGATGCCTGGGCCACAGCCTTCATACTGGGAAGGCACCCCTCATGCTGGTATGCTGATGTCATTTGAAGGCAGGGTTTGGGGGGGGGGATAATTAGAGAGAGATGTGGGCCCAGGATTCCACTAGTGGCTTTACGAGAAGATAACTAGAGACTCGGGCCAGAACTCTGCACAGTAGGATACGGCCTTCCCTGGATGGGGGCCACTCCATCTTGGAGTTTTTGGCTTCCAACAGTGAGCAATAAATTCCATTTTACAGTAAACGAGCCTGGCTCCAGTATTAGGTTGTAGTAACACACAACAGACTTCAACCTCATCTAGTAGGCAGGGGTGGCTTTTATACATCCAACTACAACATAATAGAACCAGATTGCTAGATCGACTAGAAACTGATGCAGTACAACAGAGTGTCATTGGTCCATTAAACTGAGCCAAACCTGTCCTTAGTGTAGCTGCGATCTAAGAGTTGATTTTTATATTCTGTGGTGTGCCTGGGTATATGTTTGCTTGTGTATGTGCATATGTGCACAGGGGAGAACGAATGTGTGTTGTGGGGGGCAGGAAGGTAGGTCAGGGGTCAATTTGGGACTAACATTCTCCAGGGGCCATCTCCCTTGGCTTCTTTTGAGACGAAGTCTCTTGGTGACCTGACATTTGCCAAGTAGGCTAGGCTGGCTAGCCAGGGGGACCTAGGATCTTCCTGTCTCTAACACCCCTCCCCTCCGGCACTGGTGTTAAAAGCGTGTACCACCATATCTAGCTTTGTCATGTGGGCCCCGGGGCCAGAACTCAGGTCCTGGAACACTGCACAGCACTTACTTCACTGACAGAACTCTCGCCCTAGCAAGGTTACACATTCTCAAATGATTTTAAAAGACACCACAGAGGGAAATTCTATGAAGCCCACTCATATTTCCACAATGGAAAACAAAGTTTTATTGGAACCCGGCCACATCCCGCTGTTGACAGTCTTGTCTATAACTTGGTGAGTGTCTTCAAGCTGTGGGCACAGTGGAAAAGCTGCAGCAGAGGTGACACCTGGTTGCAGAGCACACACTAGCCACAAGCTGGTTTTTTCGAGAAAGCCCTCTGAGCACAGGTGGGGAGGGCACAAAGGACGGCTGGGAGGGAGGAGTCAGAGAATGCACGTTATTGATTGGGGCTGCACTGACTGAAGTGAAGATTTTCCAAGCAGGTAAAGGAAGCACAGGAGGCTGGCCAATGGGGACAGTTGTCCTCTGGCAGTGGACCGCCGAGCAACTTCCACTGACTAAATAACATTGAAGCCCACATTTAGGACAGATGGTGGCAACACTTTTAAGGTTTTTTTTTTTTTTTCTTCCTCTTCTTACTACCAGGAAACTGGTAAATTTTCACTTTGAGGTAAGATTCTGAAAACAAAATAAAATAAAGCCAGCGAAGTCCAGATTCCAGATTCCATCCTCCAGGGAATATAACTGTCAACTGGAGCCTCTGTGTGCTCACCTTGCTGCCAATTGTCTACACAAGGAAAAGACAAGTGGAGGGAAGGGCCTGGCCTCACAGTCAACTGCGCTGGGACAGCGTTCTCACTTGGACTCTTACGTGGCTTTCTTGGATCCACTCTCAGCGTAATGATAGGTCTCTCTTTTGGGGATATGTATATTCATGTGTGCACATGTGTGTTTGTGTGTACATATGTGTTCATGTGTGTGCATATGTGTTCACAGGTCTGCATGCAAATGTGCATGCAAGCACATGGAAGCGAGAGGTCAAATTCTGGTGTCAGTCCTCAGAAGCCATCCCACACTTGGGATGTAGAGACTGGAGGGCTTCTAGTTCAAGGTCCTCCTTGGCTACATGTTGGAACTACTTTTATACCCGTGTTAATCTTTATGCCATTGCTTGGATGCCCTCTGTTGCGTCTGAAACGTCAGGAACCTTCTAAGGATTTAAACATGTATTTGTCCCAGTGCCCAAAGCAGCTGGCCTTTCTCTAAGAGGGACCTCAGCAGCAATGCCATGATTCCTGGAACATTCTTATTGCTCAAGGCTACACTACAGTGAGTGAGAGACTCAGAAGCACAAGGCCTACTTCCTAGTTGGGAATCCCATGTAAAAGCTGGCATGCTGCGGACCATTTGTATCTCACATTCTTGCGTACCCTCAACACTCAGCAGTGGATTCCTGTGGAGCAGAAGGGTGTGTGTGTGTGTGTGTGTTCTGTAATACATGCTAGAGTACCAGTAGCCTGTCAGCATTTAATAAGTTTAATCAAATGTCCTAGGTTTTCCAAGTGTTTTTCCAAGGTCACGCAAACAGACATAGAGGGCTTATTGCTCACTGAGAGGTCTGAGGACACATTATGGCATGCAGTCCTCGTCATCTGCCAGCAAGCAAGATGACCACAGTCTGACAGCCTCTTTTGTGTGTTTGCGTTGTATATGCGTGTGCATGCCTCTACATGTGAGCATATGTACCATATGTGTGTACATGTGTGTGTCTATGCACTTTTGGGAAGTGTGTGTGCATGTATGCATGCCTGAAAGCCAGAAGTTTCTTAATGGTTCCCTGTCTTATTTTTCAAAGACTGAATCTCTCTTAGAACTCACCGAGTTGGCTAGAGTACTTGGCCTGAGAACTCCAGGATCCTCCTGTCTCCACTTCCCCATGCTGGGATTACAAATGCGCACCATCCTACTGGGCCTTTTGTATGCCGAGATCCAAACTTAGGTCCTCATGTTGTACATCAAGCACTTTGCCGACTGAGGCATCTCATTGGCTTCCCTCCATCCTTTGATTTTTTTTTTTTTTTTTGGAGACAGGGTCTCATGTAACCTAGGCTGCCCTCACATACCACAAGTGCTCAAGGATCACCTTGAGCTTCCCATCCTCTTGTCTCTACCTCCTGAGTGCCAGGATTACAGGCAGGCACCGTCCCACTGGTTTAGTAGGTGCTGGGATTGAACCCAAGGCTTCACATACAATAGGCCAGTGTGATACAAATAGAACTCTATCCCTAGGTGCCACTTTTCATATTTAAAGGGAAAGAAGTAGGCAAGAAAATTTCTAGGAAGCCTGCTTGTCATTTGATGAAACCACAGCAGCTTTGCTACAAAACAAAGACTGGGGCTAGAGTGCCAAGGGACCTCCTGCTGTTTCCGGCTAATTCAAACCATTACTGAAGAAGGAAGGGAAACCATTATGCATATCCATAAGCCCTGAGAGATGGAGCATTTTCACACAGCCACCATCAAATACCAATCAACAGTGACCATTTTAATAACAACATGGCCTTTCTTAATTGACCCACATCACCACCGAGAGAGTATTTTCCCATTAAAATAGCCCTTCTTAATATCAAGGACATGAGAGTCTATGGAGGCCCAGTTTTCTTTGCATGTTTTCCAGATTTCTATAGTTCATAAAATGACAGGAAGGAACAACTCTGACTCCCTTTCCTGGAGGCTATCACCTTAGGAAAAAAAAAAATTATGTTTACAATATGGCTTGTTAACCAAGAAAGATGGTTATTTCTATATAATTAAAAGAAAAGAAAGTGATGGCTTGTGATCTGTGGGAAAAAAAAATAATAATAAGGAAAATATGATATCAAAGAGAGTGGAGCGCCAGAGCTGAGGAGAGGGTGTAGTGTGTACGGTGCTTGGTGCATGCTTAGAAACCCGGTGCTGGGGAAGTCGTGGCAGGTAGATAGGTCCCTGGGGCTCACTGGCCGGCCAGCCTACTCTATGGGGTCATTGAAAGACTGTCTCAAAATTAGGTAGAGAGTGTTTCTGAAGAATGACACCCAAGGTTGTTCTCTGTCCTCCCTACGCATACATACCTATACACATGTGTACATGAACATGCAATATATATGTATACATATGCACAAAAGAAAAAGCAAATAAAAAGGACAAAGCATTATCTAATCAAAACTTTTCTAAAAATAAAAAGAATGGTAATATTCCAAGGGAAGGGAAAGAACACAGAGACTTTACAACCAGCATACTCAACAGTCAATAAAATCATCACAGACAAGATACAGTCAACACCTTGAACATCACGGTCATTCAAAACAATCAGCAAAATGAACAGTCAGCCAGTACAATCAACAGTCGTCACCCAGTACAGCCGGCTGGCATAATCAACATGGTCAACAAAGTTGGCATAGTCAGCAGTCTGTACAGCGCAGTTAACAGTTGTAGAGAGCTGTCCGAACCGCGCCCTAAAGATGGCGCCGGCTTCTGCTCCTTGCTGGAGCGGAAGAGTGATAAACAAGTCCTTATTTGGCTGTGCTTGTTTGCCTGGCTTGCTTCTGCATTTGGCAACCTATCTGCACGCACCACGTGGCCTACTGAGATAGGCTCAGGATAGAGCATTTAAGGGCCTGGGGTGTTGCCCTGGGGGGAACAGTGAGTGAGTGAGTGAGTGAGTGAGTGAGTGAGAGGAAAGTCAGAAGTCAGAAGAATGTATTAAAGGCCTGAATAAACTGCATGGAGAAGAGCTCGTGAGTTGCTTCTTTCTTGCTGGTCGAGGTAGAAGCGACAGTTACTCAACAATCACTGTGCACAGCCAGCACAGTCAACACAATCAAAAGAGTTGCAGTCATTCGACAGTCAACACACGCATTCACTATAGTCAGCATAGCCAGCAGTCACATCATTCAACAGTCAACACAGACAACACAGTCAACAGCCACTAAAGTCATTCAACACAGTCAGCAGCCATTCAACGGTCAATACAATCATTCAACAGCCAACAGTGAGCCACAACAGTCAACTGTCATTCAACAGTTAATACAGTCGCTCAGTCACGCAACATAGTTAACATAGTCAAAACAGAGCACTCAGACCCTTCATACAGCTTTGGTCCCATCAATTCTGTTGCTGTAAATATTTTAGTGCCCAATGAAAAATTCTTGGCTGCTGGGGGCAAGTTTGAAAGGGGATTTTTTATAGAGAATGGACATCATTAGACTTGGGATTTTTGAGAAAATTCTTTGTGTTTTCACTTCTCATTTTTGTCTGCCTTGTAAAGGACTTCCAGTCTGAAATAATCTTGGAGGTTTAAAGTTAAAAAACCCTAAACATAACTAACAGGAGAGATAAAGGTCTACTTTAGGCTATTCATGGGTTGGATTAGGTACAGTGTGTGATGGTGCATCTTGATTGACAACTTGATTGAACTTGGAGAAATGCCAAGGAGATTGCCAAGTATACTTCTAGATGTGTGTGTGAATGTATCTCCAGAAAGAATTAACCAAAGGGAAGTTCTACCCTGAACGTGGGTGGCACCATCTTGTGGGCTGAAGGAGGGGAGGTCCAGACAGAATAGAGGGAAGAGAAATCCTGTAGTCAAGGCAGTTTTTTCTCTCTGCTCCTGACTGCTACAATACAAGCTGTCCCTGGAACA
Source organism: Montemys delectorum (assembly GCA_019843815.1). NCBI lineage: Eukaryota > Metazoa > Chordata > Mammalia > Rodentia > Muridae > Montemys > Montemys delectorum. The sequence continues at coordinate 13,057 of JADRCD010231450.1, forward strand.
CTCTCCCTACCACAATAGACTGGAGCCTTTGAAACCATGAGCCAAAATAAAACTTGTGTCCTATAAGGTATCCTGCTCAGATATTTGGTCAAATTGACACAGAAGACCACATAAAAATGTTTCTACCCATTAGTTGCAACTAAGAAACAAATGGAAAGGGGCTGGAATATAGCTTATTAGATACAGTGTCCAGCGTAAGTCCTGGGTTCCATCCTATCCTTAGCACTGAAAGTAATCAGTTGTTGTGGCTCACGGGACAGTTAACCTAAAGTAAGCCACGCAGCTGCAGAAACAGTAAGAGAGACCATGCCTCATCAAGGTGGAAGGTGAGATCATCCAACCTTCAAAGGCTGTCCTCTGACTTCCACATGTATGCTGTGGCATGCCTGTATACACACTCACACAAAAGTGCGTGCGCGCGCACACACACACACAAATGAGAAAAATCACTTGATTAAATGCATGAGATCCCCGTAGGTATACAAAGAGAGGGATGTTAGGCACTGGGGAAGATAAATGAGGCTGGGGAAGGGTTTTTTTTAATTGTTGTTATTGTTGTTGTTGTTTGTTTGTCTTTGTTTTGAGACAGGGTTTCACTGTGTAGCCCTGGCTGTCCTAGAACTCACTCTGTAGACCAGGCTGGCCTGGCACTCACAGAGATCTGGCTCACTCTGCCTCCTGAGTGCTGGGATTAAAGACGTGTGCCATTATGCATGGCTGGACACACTATTCTCAGAAGATCAATATAAATAATAAATAACCCCAGGAAACACACAGTCAGTGGAAATAACCTGAATTTCATTAGGAATGAGAGGTGTACTCCTATAGTTCATAAGGCAATATTAAATTATCCTTAAAAAACAAAAAAACCCAAAAAACAAACCAAAGACAGAAACAACCTACCTACCAGCACAATCCCTGTTAGGGGCAGGAAGGTCTTAGCATGTAGTACTTACTGGTAATGAACCCAGGACGGTCCTAGTGTTTTCTTAAATTGAGCAAGTCCCACAATGTCGATATAAATAAGCTCAACGATTCTGTCTCCTACAGTTGGACAGCCAGACCGGTTTCCCACAACCTTCTTCATAATCCTGGCGTGAGGCAAACGGGAAAGAGAAGCAAAAGGCATCAATAGCATTACGGTACTAAACCTGGCAAATGTGACAGGTTCGAATCACAGCGCCAGTCCCCGTTAGAGAAAACGGGCTGATGATCGAAACCCGGCTCAACTCTTCATAGCTCCTCCTAGGACCCCTCAAAATTAGATGCTGGGAAGCTGGTGTGTAAATACAGCCTGTGTAGTTGAGAAGCGGTGTTACCCGTCTCCACTACGGAGTAGACATGAGCTAGCTAACCCCAGTCATCTCTCTGAATCTTGCTCTCATTAGCCTTCAGGGTGGGGAGGGAGGACTGAACAGTGCTGGGCTGATACTTCCTCCAAATTCAAAGATTCTGATCCGGAGACGGGCTCTTTAGGATTCAGGAAACAAAACCTACGAGGTTCAGGAAGTCCACGAGACTCACAAGTCCCAAAGAAGCTCCTGAAACACAAGATTCTCGAGGGCCCTCCCCAGGGTTACACAAGCAGAGACAGTGGCTTAGGAGAGAAGACCCTCTGGCCAGTAGATTACCTGCAAGTCATTCAGGCAGCTTGAGGACTTGCCAGCCATGCTGGGGTGGGCCTTTTAGTGACGCACCTGCCTTTGAATCACCATGCTCCTTCTAAGAGCCCTTCACCCACAATCCTGGTAAGTAATCCCAATGAATTCACTGGCTTACCAAGATGGACTTGGATGGATTCACTTCTTTTGTCTTTCTTGGTGCCCTTTCTGGTGTGAACAGATGTTCCCATGTCCCCAGAAAAAGTCACACGATGAACACAAAAACCTATGATATCCTCTCCCTTTCGTCTGTAATCTCTAAACACCTTCATTTCCCAGGCCCTCGCCTCTAGATATTCCCTCCACGATCTTGCTGGTTCCAGGGACTCCTTACCGAACGGGCCCTGTGGCTTAGATGTTCTCGTTGTCTTGTCATTCAGCCACTGACCCACTTTTCTACCCTGATATCTCTAACTGACCGTGCGCTAACAGAATGACATCCCACATGACTGGTATGTGAACTTGATTGGCCAGAGTAAGTCTGAGGTGTAACACCCAGAAACCAGGCACCACCGTTTCCTCTTGCCCCTGTTCATATCACACAGTAATATTTAACCAGTTTACAAAGCCCCACTTGCAAGTGACACTGGTCATGAACCATCTCCACAGTCCTCACGCTCACTGCTCCAGGCCCCTTCTGTCCCTTCTCTGGGCTTCTGAAAATCTCAAGGTCCACTGAACCGATTTCTCCCGAAGCCTTGGAAAAGGTCCCATGAAAGGCTGGATGATAAAGACTTTCACCTTTGCATATTCAACATAGCCAGGCTATGCTAGTGCTATGTGGAAGCGCTAGGCACACAGTGGTGAGGTTCAATGGTGAACACTCCCTGTCCTTTCATTCTAGTGTCCACGCCTCCATCAGCGTTAACAGAATTGCAACTAGTGTGCTTATTGCTTAACGCAGCAGTTGTGATTATCGAAAGACTGGCAGCTGAGCACACTGGCCATCTCTGAAGCCAGACAGAGTGGCTGCAAAGTGCATGGCTTCCTGGGTTTTGTGTTCTGCATATCTTAAAGCGAGCAGGAAGGCCACAGGAGACAGCCTGGCAAAGGAAGAGGAGAACGGGCTGGGGCGCAGAGGACTTCAAGTTCATCTAACTTTGAAGGAGAAAGGCAAGGCTGTGTACAACGGCAGTACGGACATTTAGATACCGGGCTCAAATCCAGGCCCCTGCATGCTACCCAGAAACCTCAGAGAGCTCATGTTCAGTCTGAGCACAGTTTCCACAGCTATAAAACACAGATGGCAAGGGGGGGACCTACTTCCAGGTACTAACATTTAAACGCGATACAACATACGGGCTGCCAGGATAAAAGCGCCCGCTTCTATCACGGGAAGCCACAGCGGAAGGAGAGAGCTGACTCCTGAAAGCTGTCCGTCTGACCTCCTCGTACACTGTGGTACACACTTGCCCACACGTGCACACATGCAACCACTGAACAAAACAAAACAAACAAAAAAATAAAGCCACAAAGTGTATAGCACAGAAGACCCAGTAAGCGGCTCAGCATAGTTTTAATAGCTGCCGTCAGTGCTGGGGTGGGGCTGAGCTGGCACAGGGCCCGCCTGGCTTGCTCAGAGCCCAGGGTTCCTCACCCAGTGCCATATAAGCTGGACCCAGTGGTGCACACCTGTAAGCCCACCCAGCACTGAGGAGGTAGGGGCAGAAATCACAAAGTCGAGGTCATCCTCAACTACATATACTGAGTTTAAGGCCAGCCTAGGCTACAAAGACCTAGTCTCGGTGTAAAAAAAAAAAAAAAAAAAAAAGTCCCGATCAACACTATTGCTGGCATAATTCTTGGTATTTCTGCTGTAAGCAAACTTCTATCACGGTGCTCAGCATCTGGAGAGCAATGCAAAGACCGCTAAGGCCATCTTCAGACATTACTGCCAGCAACCTTGGTGTTATCAACAGTACAGCAGGAACAGGGTTGACTATAGCTGCTTTTTACAAAACATCGCCACTATTTCTTTTTACCATCTCCACTATTTCTAGACTTCTCCCCAAGGTTGGCACAGCAACGGGAGCACTTGGGTGCTGGGTCAGAAGTCTCTGCAGGCAGGTTTTTTTTTGGGGGACTGTGGGGACTCCAGTTCATCTGTTTGGCCAGCTGTAGTAACTGGAAAGGGACTGAGAGGGGGCGAGAGCTGAATGCAGATCTCAGTGGGAGACAAGACTCAGGGAAGAGAACAGCCTGAGCTAGAAGTTAGCTAATTGTGAAAGGGTTGGATCCGGGCTTTTGGGAAATCTATTTTACACATATTAAATTACAAAACAGGGACTGGCCCCGCTTTAAGCTTTAGAAAGCTTGATGTTGAGCAAACAGTAGTATGAATTTTGGCAAGAGGCACAGAATTAGGCGAGTCAATAGAGTCTTGGGCTGCAGATGTTGGGAACACCTGGAACAGCAAAGAATAAGCTCTTTAGCTCGAGTTGTCCTGGCATTCATTTATGAGGCCCTGGGAGCCTGCAGCGCCAATGAAAACATATTATCCTTTTCATAGTGTTTGTATTTAGCTCCTGAAAATAATCTTCTTATTGGCTGTTTAGAGAATTATCACTCTTCTTTTCCACCACGAGAATTTGTACACTAATAGAAGGGCTTTATAAGTTTACTATTTCGTTTTTGTATTCTGATTTTCAGATTGAAAAAGCAATTTCCTTACTCCTTGAGCTCGGCCAGTGAGGCTGAGATCCGGATGTCATGGCCCAGCAGGTACAGAGATGTGATTAAGTCACTCCACTGAACTAGTTCACCAAGAGGGCCACCGCTGAACGCTGTCTCTGCAATCTTGAAGCCCGATTCCTTGGTCAGGAGTCCCAGGTGAACAAGGATCTGCGAAACAAAGAGGAGACACTGACTTCTGGAGCCATGCTCAAAAGGCACAGAAAGTCTCGGCTAAGGCACTGTGCATACCACAAAGGAGTCAGGCAGTTACAAAGGAACCACAGAAGTCTCAGTATGGGGTATGCCATTTTTAAAGAAGTTACAAAACAAGGAAGGAAAGAATTTTCCACTGTTTTACATAAATAATAAAATCATGAGCTGCCCTTGGTAGAGTCATGAGTGTGAGTTATAGACAAATAAACATGGTTTTTAAAAATGGAATATATGGCTAGGCCAGTCAGGAAAGAACTTGATCAACAAACATGAGGTCCTGAGTTCGAATTCCCAGAGCCCGATGCAAATGCTGGGTGCAGTGATGCATGCTCATAACTCCAGTGCAGAAGAGATGGAATCGGCTGCACAGGCTGGCTATTGTGTCCCAGGGATCACCTCAGGGGGCTTGAAAGCACATGCCACTACACATGGCATTTTTATGTGGGATCTGGGCAACGAACTCAGGTCATGGCTGTGTGGCAACTTCTATCAGTTGAGCTCTCTGCCCAGCCCTCAGGTCTGTTGCTGAAGTATAGTCTAATTATGATCTGTGAGGTTTGTTTGCTTTTTAAATATAATACCATGGAAATAAGCATATTTAATGTTCCAGTGAACTTTTGTCTCTGACTACTCAACCAACCCAGTTTAGCGGTGGGGAAGCTGTTGCAGTGGGTACCGCCATTCCCTGGCCAGAATCCTAGCAGCCTCTGGTAGCTTTTCTGCTCTTGGATAGAAGAAGATGTCCTAAACTCATCAAGTGCAATTTCTGTCTCAGATCTTAATGAGCCATTTCACTTATCCCACCTAGTGGAAACAGCATTTACAGATCAAAGGCCGGTTCTCAAGGGATTCTACATAATTGCTATTTGGAGCTTTTTCCAACGGCCCTAGCTAGAAACTTCATTTCCCCTCAAAGACAGAGCAAACTACGGGTTCTTACTGGAAGTGGCAATTTAAACATGTGTTTGTGTGTATAAATATATATAAACACATATTTATATTCCTTCGATTATTATCATCCATCTTTTGCTGGTTATTTACTTTCTTTTACAATGAAAATTCCAATGTAAAGACAAGAACATGGTAAGTCACTTTCTATACTCTAATATTCACAAGGCTCTATTAAATTTTTTCAAAGTGCTCTTAGTTCAATTCACTGTGTTCTGCAGAAACAGCAGCCCTCCCTTGTGAGCTTGCATCAGAACTGATGTTGACATGGTCAGGTCAGCTGTTTCATTTTTCTTATGATTTTTAGATTTTTATTCTTTTTCTCTTTTTAAAATTGAAAATAGATTTTTTTTCATACAATATATTCTGATTATGGTTTTTCCACCAGAAACTCTTCTTAGCTCCTCCCTACTTCCCTACTCATCCAAGTTCACATCCTTTCTCTCTCTCTCTCTCTCTCTCTCTCTCTCTCTCTCTCTGTCTCTCTTTGTCATATAAACAAGAATCTAAAAAATAGTAATAAGATAGAGTAAAAATGAACAATTCAAAATAGGGCAAAGCAAACAACCAGAAAAGAAGTGAGGTGTGGCTTTTTTTAAATTAAAAATTTTACCGGGGGGGGGG
>JADRCD010231451.1:0-16847 GCA_019843815.1 Montemys delectorum
TCATGTAAAAACAGACTCAAAACAAAGGCTATGCAAATACTACTTGATTTGGTTAATTCAATATTGTTATAAAACCCTCTATGTTAAGAAAATTGATAATAGAATTAATATATGTAGATCATCACAATGCTATTTTAACAATAAAATTGCTCTTACACAAAGGGTTTATATCCAGAATCCCATGGAATCGTTGGCAATTCAATGTATGATCCTGTCTTTGATGCTACGTTCCATCTTCGAGGGCGAGAGAAGTTTAACCATAGATGGTGGGGAGGCCAACCGGTAAGTCTTAAGTTCTTTGTATCTGTGGATCTGTGGACCTTGAAAGATTTTGTGTAAAAAAGGGGTGTTTTCATCTTTTGATATTTCATGTGTGTGTTCATGTATGTGTACATTTTTTATGTGTATATATAGTATATTTGTATTGTATGTCTATACTTATATACATGTGGTATATAATATGTATATATGTACACACACACCTATATATGTGTATGTGCATCTATGTATGTACATGTATGAACATAAGTTATGCTGACAAAAGTGTGAGATGATAAATTTCTTCTGCTGGATGATAGTGGTAGAAATGTATTGTGGTTGAATATCACAGCTCCTAGATGAATGAACAAATGTTATTGATTTATTAAATTTGAGGATACAGTGCAAAACAAAAAGAACTATGAGTTCCCAGCTATTTTGAACTCCAGTAATACTATAAACAGAAAGAAGAATGGTTTCTGGAGAAAAAGAATGGACTAAAACTCAAGGGAAATGTGTAGGTTGTTTTATTTAATCCACTTCAATCATACAAGGTAGGTGTAATAATTGGGATCCTACCTTAGTCCTGAGGCAGAGGCTGCCAGTTTGAAGAAGACTCTGTTGTTTACCCCAGACACTGGGGCAGAAAATCAAAAGGCTTCAGGCAGCTTCCCCCCGGTGTTTTTCCTGTGACTGTATGGTTAGGCAACCTGCTTTGGTCAGACACAAGAAAAGCACTGACATAAAGCCATGGTTGTTGACTGTCTAGAACTGGGCTTAAGAGTATAAGCTGCAGGTCAGGAGGCTCAGAATCACCACAGGAACATAGACCAGGGCACAGTCAATCAGATGTTCAGAGGGAGAACGGAAAATGGTTGCATCTCAGGTCTCCGAAGCAACGGTCAGGGAGGTGGCTTGTTAGACCTCTGCACAGCCTGTCCAAGTGTGAGAGAGGAAGGCAACGTCCGTCCTCCCTTACCCGACACAGCCGACATGCTGAGACAGCTTGAATCTGAACGTTGACTGCCACAGATGGGCAGAATAAGTTAGACGTGTGTTATAAGGTATCGCTTTCTGAGAGAAGGTCATCTGTTGGCAAAATAGTCATCTCACTTAATAGGTAAATCACTATGCAAGGATAAATGTGGGCTTCTTTTTTTTTTCTTTTTAAATAAACACTGACCAACTTCCTGTATGCCTGTAGAAAAGGCTCTTTATAATAGATGCTCTGACTTCGCTGTTTTTATTCAGGCTGGATTCCCAGAAGGCTCTAAGGACTTAGTTTGTGATCCCAGTGAAATTTGTCGACAGGGTAGATTTTACAAGCTTATGATAGAGGAATACTTTAATAGCAAATAAAATGGTAGAAATGTGAGCGCTATCTGACTATTGTTAGTTGGTCTTTGGTAATAATTTGACTACGGAAACCAACTCTCCTGAGGAACTACACGGGTATATGGAGATGAATGGTAATCTGATGTCAACACTGGGTGTTGACATTGAGCTTCCTCTGGGTTAGCATGACTCAGTAGCCAAAAAGGCTACACATTCATTACCTCCTGCAGACGCCCAGCAGAGAGAATCTGCTAACCTGTCCCATGAAGGAAATTCTCTGTTCTATTTCGTTGGCCTGCTTCCTCGCTAGCTCTCTGAGTTGACACATTTGACCAAGTCTCCCAGTCTCCCAGTGCTCCCCAAGATCTGTGGTCAAACTGATTTGTGTCTGTCTATCATCTTGATCAAGTCAGGCACCATAAGAATACTAAGGACCATCATAGCTATGTTTTCAAAACTCACTGTACTGGAATCCATCTAAAGACCATACAGACCAAAACTATAGGTAACTATCTGCGAAGTATGCCAGCCTATAGAGCATGAGGCACTATCAGAAATGATTTACATATATTCTAGAAGCCTGCAGGCATTAAGCACTATAAAGAAATGACTTATCTGTGTTCTAGAAGCATGTATAGAAGCAAGTCTGTTAGACTTGGACATTTTATAAAGTTCTCAGTGAAAATAGAATTTGAGTTAATTTGAGTAGAAAAATTATTTATAGAAATATTAGACTGGTAATTCAACTTAATTCAATTTATTTTTTTCCCCTGAATGATGAAACTCTGTAGGACATTTGGCTAAATAACACTTAAGGTCAGAGGCAATGCTGAGTAAGGGCCACTTCTCGTTCCTGTTTAAAACCTAGCAGATAGAATGAAGATTTGGGAAGTGCTCATGTGAAACTTCAAAGCTCCATAGTAAGTTTTCAAAAAAAAAAATCACTTCTACAAGTTAATTTCACCTTTAAAAGCAATTGGTCATGATCACTTTCACTCTGGAGTCTCTTTGGACATGCTCACGTCTGGGACGTACTATCGGAAGTTACCATGCACTTTCCCATGATGCTGTGCATCTCACTTGTGTTTTAGTGGCGTCCCATAGGGTGTTTTCTTTTTTGACAATGCTTTGATATAGTCCTGCAACTTCTGACGAAGACACCAGTGGAGTACCCCTGTGTTCAGGTTATATCAGGACTCTCAGACACATGTGTATGAAACCTCAGTGCGCTGACTCAATCTGCACATTGGAGAAGCAAGTCCCGCTCACTTCCCAACTCAAGTCTTCGCAAGTCAAACCTCCTGGGTGTTTTTAAATGGAGTAGATGCGTTCCTGCCTTTCTCAAGCTGCCTGGCCTTGAGTTCCTTCCCACCCTTCTTGGTGGGGCAGTGCCCTTCCTCCTGAATGAATTACAGTCTAAAGTGAAGGAAGCATGCTCCAAAAAGAGATGGCAGAAGGCCACACAACAGTGTTAGAGTGAGTTTCCAGGCCAGAGGGATGGGCCTGCTGGGCAGTACAAGTTATTGCCTGCTTTTCTTATGCCTTTTGCTTCTGCCTCTTTCCCTAACGCTGTTACAGGTCTGCAGGATGCCCCTCCCCCACAACTTGTGTTTATTTTTGTTCTTGTGGCTGAGTATTGAACCAAGGGCCATGTGCATACAAAGTGTGTGATCTACTGCTGAGCACACCCCCAGCAGCTCTCTGTCCTCGCTCTTAAGGCAGCAGTTCTCAACCTGTGGGTCGTGACCCCTACAGAGCTCATTTATATCCTGCTTATCAGATATTGACATTACAATTCAAAAGAGTAGCCAAATCACAGTTATGAAGTAGCAACAAAATAATTTTAGGATTGGGGGCGTCACCAGAACATGGGGAACCGTATTAAAGGGCCACAGCATTAGGAAGGTTGAGAACCACTGACTTCAGTTACTTTAGTCAGGAGAAGGTTTGCTCCCCTGCTCCCTTTGAGGTAAGCAGCCAGGAAGTGTTTCTTTGCAAATCAGGAACTAGTCTCTTAATTCCATTCCAAACTTCAATTGAGCTACCTGTCGTAGGGCTTCTACTGCTGCGATGAAACACCAGGACCAAAGAGGCAAGTTGGGGAAGGAAGAGTATATTTGCCTTACACTTCCATATTGTTGTTCATCACTGGAGAAAGTCAGGATGAGAGCTCAAACAGGGAAGGAATCTGGAGACACAAGTTGATGCAGAGGCCATGGAGGGTGCTGCTTCCTGACTTGCTCCCCATGGCTTGCCTGCTCAACCTCCTTTCTTTTAGAACCCAAGACCAACTATCTGCCCAAGAGTGACTCCACCCACAATGGGCTGAACCTACCTACATCAATCACCAATTGAGAAAATGCTCCATAGGCTTTACCTATCTCTAAGTCGTTTTTTTTTTTTTTTTTTCAATTGAGGCTTCTTCCTCTCTGATGACTCTCACTTGTGTCAAGTTGACATAAGAGTAGCCAGGATAGGATCTGTGCCTAGGAGGCCAGCTTTAGCAAAGCGATTCAGCTCTAGCTTTTCTTTCTCTATCATATATTAAAACCAACTTCTTTTGAAATTATCGTTTGCTCATCTGCTTTGGTCTGTGGGTTGCATGGGGAAAGAGACTGGCTTACACATTTCTAGTCTAAAGACGAAATCAAAAGCCTGGTTCATTGGTGCGCTATGAACTGTACTTGGGGTTGATCTGTTCTGCACTTCATTTGAGACAGATTTTTACCTAGGAAGTTTGAGACACGTTTTTTTTTTTTTTTTCTAGGAAGTTTGTTCTTAAGACCAGGACTTCAGGGCTTGGGAATTTAGCTCAACAGTACAGCATTTACCTAGCAAGCACAAAGTCCTGGGTTCAGTCCTCAGCTCCTAGGGGCTAGGTGGTCGTGTGGGAGAGTATGACTCTAGATATGGTCTTGTAATCCTAGCTACTTGGGAGGCTGAGGTTAAAAGGATCCCAAGTTCAAGGTCAGCCCGAGCTACTTAGTGAGACCCTGTGAAAAAGTAAAAAGAGGGTTGGGATGTTGCTTTGTGGTAGGGCATTTCTCTGACTTATATCTCCTGTATGGAAAAGAAAAGGAATGGAAAACAAACCAAAACTAAACAAAAGAAGAGTAATAGCAAGCAAGCAAGCAAGCAAGCAAGCAAACAAGCAAACAAGCAAACAAGCTAGCAGGGCTCCATCTTCTTAGCTTCGGCAGCCCCAGGGGCCTGCATACCCGCAGCCCTGTTGCTTGTCGATTGGTTGCAATTATCTGGAGAGCAGCACACTGTCCGCAGTCTGTTCTCCTGCACCCTTTCCTTCAGGTTCTCACTAACTCCTGATTCCCGAGAGCTCCTCTACTTCTGCTGAAGGTAGGGGTAGAGGCCAAGAGAGTAATGGGCGAAGGGAGGGGGCGCAGAATATGATCAAAATACATCAGATATGTGTGTGAAATTGTCAACAAAAATCTATGATGTAGTCATGTATAGAATTGACAATCCTACTTGCCCCTCTGGTTACTCAACACTCTTACCTACCCAGCTCGGTGACTTTGACCATACAGGACAATTTCTTTGCAAAGAAATGCTAAATTGTTTGCTTATATTTTTGAAAATAATTTCCAGCTTTTTTTTTTTTTAACTTGCCTGTTTCCATACCTATGTTATAGTTAACTACAGAAAGTGTTGAATTTCACATTGATCACCCTGGTTCCAGTGGGGAAGCTTTATTGATTCTTCTTATTTGCATTTGCTTGGTTTCCAAACTACAGTTTCTAGGGCACCATTGGGCTTCTAGAGAAAAAAACAACAGAGTTATGGGGATTAAGGGTAGGAGGTCCACACTTAGTATTGTCTTAGTTTATTTGTTTAAAATTTTAACAACCTCTAAGGAAATGTATGTTTGCCTTCAAGTTCAGAAAAATCACAACTTAACATTTCTGTGAATTAATGAGGAACCAGGAAACTTATCTTTCTACTTAAAAAGTTGTTTTTAAGGGTTGTTTTCATTTTTCTTTTTTTTGGGCCAGTATGTTAGTGCCTTCAGTTTTGCCAATTCCCACACTTCTGGCCCCTGAAATAGAAGATATACATATGGACTCTACAGACGTAGCTTAGGATTTGACTTAAGACATCCTTTCATGCTTCGGTCTACCAGAATTTCCTAAACTTTGATTACGCTATAAGACAGAATTTTTTTATTTTGTATTTATTTATTTATTTATTTATTTTTTTTTTTGAGACAGGGTTTCTCTGTGTACCCCAGCTGTCCTAAAACTCACGCTATAGACCTAGCTGGCCTTGAACTCAGAAATCCACCTGCTTCTGCCTCCCAAGTGCTGGAATTAAAGGTGTGCGCCACCACTGCCCTGCTGAACAAGCTTTCCTGAACACATTCTCACATGATAACTTGTTTCAAATTTTTGTTTTAGATCTTATAAAATTAAGGGGTTAAAAACATTTCATCTTGCCAGGCAGTGGTGGGGCATGCCTTTAATCCCAGCACTTGGGAAGCAAAGGCAGAGAGATTTCTGAGTTCAAGGCCAGCCTGGTCTACAAAGTGAGTTCTAGGACAGCCGGAGCTATACAGAGAAACCCTGTCTCGGAAAACCAAAAATAAAAAAAAAAAAAGAAAGAAAGAAAGATTGTTCAAATATGGAATATATAGAATACTTTCTCAATAAAATATTGGTTTATACACTAAACAATAAAAGAAAAGCTATATGATATGGGTAATTTTATACATTATCTTTTATAGGGTATTTAGCCCATGGGTTTCCCCTATGTCTCTCTTGTCCTTCATTGCCCATTAAACTTTTTTACTTTCCAACCTAGTCTCCTTTCTTTTTCTTTCTTATTTTTTTGTATGTGTATGTATTCCACTATAATTAATGAGAATTGCTTACATGAGTAAATTTAGTTTCATATCTTCTTTGATATTTACTTTTTTATTCTCTTCTGATTAGGCCCCTGCTTTCCTTTTAGAAATATAGTCAGTGTGGTAGCTACTAAGAAGGAAGGATCATCTTCTTGCTTTTTCCTTCCTTCAGAAGGGCACATTCTTTGTATTTTACCTCAAATACATAATCCCCCTGTGTCCACCCCCTACTGCTGGGATTGCAGATGGACAATACCATGCCTGGCTAGAAACACACTTCTTGATCTTCAAATTGTCCTAATAGTTTATATTTTGGGATGTCTCAGATATAAATTATGATTCCAACAGACAGTTTCTGGAAAACACAGAAATTTCTCAGAAAACTGAATCTAACGGCATGCACATGTCCTTGAAAGGTAGAGGTCACCAGGACACGGATCTTCAGTTATGTGATGAGTTTAAGGCTAGTCTGTCTGGAAAAGACTCTATGTAAAAAGATAGATTCTGATTTTTGTCACCTGTATAAACAATTTATTCCAAACTCTTCAATATCATAAGTTAATGGGCTTGCCAGTCCACTGAGGAGGGCCATGGGTTGGGATGGGGGCTAGGAATGTCCTGAAAGTATAGCATCTGAAGACAGCCCTCTGGTGTCTTCCTTTATAGACCAAACATATGACTATTCTTTTATCATTTAGTGTACACACCAACATTTTATTGAGAAAGTATTCCATATTTGAACAAGCTGTTTTGAACATATTCTCACATGATAACATGTTCCAAATAGTATCTTGGTCATCCTTAGCAGGGTGGAGCTAGGCCCGGCCAGCACCTGAGCAGCTCCTTTGAGCAGTCCTCCCAGGGGTTCCAGTCATTCCTCCTGTATCCTCACTCTTAGTTTCCTAAGGGCCATCAGAGTAACTTTACATCATCTTCCTTGTCATCTTCACACTGTATTTTGCAACCTATCACTGCAAATCCTTCTTCTGGTCAGCTAAAAGTTATATCTAGGACTTCCCCTTGTCCAGATAAAGCCACACATCAGCATGAACGTTACACTATAATTTTGGAAAAATGTAGGTCATTATTTGAGAGGTTCATGTGATGATTTTTTTTCTCTAGCAAGTTCCAAGTTGACCTTCTATTTCTTATATATCAAACACTACCTGGTATTTGATACAGTTTCCTTGGAAACAGCAAGGCAGCTGCTTTTCCAGGAAGTTGTTCGGCTATGAAGGCAGTGAGCTTGTGTTACTGAAAATAAAGTGAGTATAAACGTTGGTCCTCTATTACGAGGAACAGGCCTCTTTAAGATCTGGCACAGTTTTGAGGCTGACACAGGATGGCTTAATTTGAGTCATCTCTTGTTGGTAAGATTGCTGAGGGTAGTTTAAAGTCTAGAATGCATTATGAAACATCGATGGAGCATGCCAGAGGTATCTATCTATAAGGTAGAAGGTTGTTTCCCTGTGCTGGACCAGACTAAGAAGAGATACTTAGAGCAATTTGAGATTCCTAAATCTCTGAGCCATCCCAGAGAACCAGATGTCCTAGATGAGAGGAAAGCGTGAGGGAGGTCCTCCTCCCTCCTGCTTATTCAGAAACCCACGGGTGTCAATATTCTCCTACTCTATGGCTCACTTGTTAGCTACAATAGCTGTGAATCTTTAGGAAGTAGATTTCTAGACACTCAAAGGAGCTCTAGGATCCTTTCGAAAGTTTTCAAGGTAGGCATCTTTGAAATGTTTAACCAAACTCCTTGATCCCTGTGCTTCCCAATTACATATTTCTACAATAAAAAAAATAAGTAATAAATAAAAGATTTTTATCAGAGTCATAAAATACTCCCAAAGTCTGGATGCCGTGGAACGTGAAAAGGATCCCATTCGCTTTGGTCTTGAACTACAGTTCCCCTCGTGTCCTGCCTCTGCTCTTCCTTTGAGAAGGTTTCTTCCCACAGACTTGTAGTGGGACACTTGCCACCGTAAGCTGTTTTTAATGCTTGAAGTAAATGGATTCTGTTGATTGTCACTATTGTGTAATAATAAAAGACTGAAACGAACTGTTTACCCAATGCTAAAACACTGGTTCAAGGATTTTAAGTGAATTAACTCATTAAAATAGAGCATCATCCCACATGCTAGAAAGTCCATCTGCATTGGGAAGGAAACCAAAGCATGACATAATGAGTTAACTTTCTGGAAGTCCATGCAACGGTTAGGGGACAGAAGCAAGGGTCAGGGTCCAGGATGCAAAGGTGGGAAGCTTGGCTTCTGAATGCCTTCATCTTTTACTTCTCATCAGCATGGGCTAGAAAGAATTTAAAAACAAAACCAAAAAACCAAAACCAACCAACCAAACAAACAAAAAACAAAAATAACCCCCACCTCACTGTATATCCTAGACTTGTCCTCTTGCCTCAGACTCCCTGGTATTGCAATACCAGGCATGCATTAATGGCTGGTTCACAGAGGATATTTAAAAATACTCTTCATGAAATGCTACATTCACCTACCTATCCTAGGAACTTTCCCTTAGAGCTCCATTCACTAAAAAAAAGCTAGATGAACAATAGAAGAAACTATAAAATTAGAAAGTAGTCTTTTTGGTTCTTCTTTTTTTTTTCTGCCCTCATTCATCTAGTTTAAAGTCAAACATGACAAGCTAGATTTAAGGATTCTGACATCTGGGTACCAAATTGGGACTCTACTCCAGAAGGCCGACAGTCATAAAAGAAACATATGGTCTATCCCTGCATCCTTTGATGAGCAGAATCCTGCCAGATAAGTAACGCTTAAAACAATGATCAGGAAAGACAGGTATAGAAAATAGAGACTTTGGGGATGAAATATATTTTTCAAAAACCAGTGGCATCGCAGTAGAGCTTTTGAGAACCTTTTCAGAATATGTATTAGATAACATTTACGGAAATAATGACTCTGACTTCCAGATGTGAAAGAAAAATGGTTGGAAATACTGTGAATTTTATGGTGGGCATGAGTAGAGTATAACATATCAGTTCTAATGTATTTTAGTCTTTTTCTTCTTTGACCAGAACTCAGAATGTATTAAAAAGCCTCTTATATTTTCCTCATTAGCTATGGATTACAGCCACCAAGCAAGGGGTGAGAGCTGGAACATTCTTTTGGTCTGTGTAAGTTACCTTTATTTTGTCAATGTTTATAAAATTACAGTTATGGTTCAATTGGTGTAACATCAGTTTAAGTCAAACTTCATTTCAGCTAAATGTAAACACCTCACATTTATGAGAATTTATTGATTCCAAGATAACTTTCCAGGCATTGTGTTTGTCCCTCAAACTTCTTTCTATGCCTCATTTTACTTCTTTTCTCACCCCCTTCCTGCTCTCTCTCTTCTTTTGTCCCATCCTTTAAGGACACCTTTCTCCCTGGCCTACCTTTTACATCTTTTATCTTGTTAACCTTTATTTTGGCAGCTTTTCATCCAGGAATGTGTAATTCTTTTAGACAATTGCTGCAGCTTTTGTTATCATTCTTTACAAATATATTACAACTTACTGTGTTTATTTTGTATTTATTTATTTTGATTCCCAACTTGAGACACAGAGTGTGGTCTTGGGCGGCTGGGAGGCTGAGTATAGAGTTGGGAAGTTCAACACACTAGGCCAGGGTTAGGGAAACATCCACTTTAGTCCATTTCCCATCAAACTTCTCGATTTTCCCAGTGAGAATATGGGACTGTTCACCCCTTCAGAAGTAACCGGGGGCTAATAATTGACATTTTCAGGCTTTCAAATGAAATTTACCTGATAAAATGGTCAAAATGTTGATTATATTTAAGGCCTTTTAAATAAGAAAGGGATCTATTTCAACTTTCATGGGAATTTTATTCCCAGAGTAATGTTTCCATCTTTTGTTTTTGTTTATTCCAACCACCTAAAGCAGTTTTAACAAGCATGGGAATGTTTGCTTTTTATGCTTTAACAAAAAAAATCTGACTGGTCTATTAGCAGCAGTGTGCTGGGATCCAACATGGGTTCAGATTAATCCAGAATGATGCTTTCTCTAGACTCACATTCAGGAACAGAGGGTGGTCTCTTTGGATTTAAAGGGGTTCAGAATGAAGTACTTTGGATAATCCGAAGCTAAGATGGGTGCCCCTTTAGAGGCATTTTTTTTCCCCTTTTAAAGCAGTTCCTGACTTGAGAGGTAAGTGTGGCTAGGTTAGAACTGATGCTGCTTAATGTAAATGGTCTGTTGTCTACCAAGTTAATCCCCCATAGATTTCTCAGATTTTAACCCTTGGCTCTCACGGATGTGTACTGGAATTCTGCTCTGTAGAATGGAGAGGAGCCAACAACATAATTAATACTTAGTCCTCACCCTTAACCCCCCTGGAATTGCCGCAAAGCTTCCTTGAAAAGGCCCAGTGTTCTATCTTTGAATGACAATTTTCTCCACCCATTTGAAAACACTTATAAGAAGGTGGCTTTTGTGTGCTCCCAAGATGTCTTTGCTTCTATAGCTATTCTTTTATCTCCATGTCCTGGAAGTGAGCAGGCTCATTTACTTCCAACCCTGACCCCTTTGAAGCTTTTTATAACTTTATAAAATATGATCAGGCTTCTCACTTTTACAGGGAATATATATCAAGGGAATCTACATATAGCCCATTTTGAAAATTTTTCAAATTTAAATAAAACCAGATTCAAACCATAGGTTTAGACTTTAAAGGCCATCTTTTTAGCACAGTTTCTTATTGCAGTCTAGAATTTTATTCTTGCTCTTAAATGATAGTGTTTCATTTCAAAATCATCCCCAGCTGACATTGCATTTTGCTCCTTTGTTTCAGTTCATTCTCAGAGGCAATAATTCTATATAGAGGTGTTTAGTTTGAATAGAATCCTAGTTCTGCTACTTGTGAGGTGACTGACTATCCCAACAAATCAATAATCTCATCTTTAAGTAGGAATTATAATTAGTGTGCCATGGACACAAAATGAGTTAACTTCTTTAGAGTACTTTATTAGGTTCGTTGGTACAGAGAGAACAGCCAGTAGCTGGCATTTGTTTTTCATGCACATTATTTCTTTAAGCACTGACTAAACAATGTAGCCTCTCACCACTTTTTTCATTTAGTCAGTCCTTTATTTTCTAGTTCTTAGCTGTCTTTGTTTTCCCAGGTCTGTGTTATGTGTGTGTGTGTGTGTGTGTGTGTGTGTGTGTGTGTGTGTGTGTTTGTGAGGGTGTCTTATTGTCTTATGTCCTTGTTCTCAAGATTAATTCTTTGCCAGTCGATGGTGCTGGAGACAGTGACACCTGCTGTTTTCCTTGCTGCTTAGACACTTGCTGGTCCTTGCTCCGCCCTGTGTTTGAGACACTCATGTCTAAGAGCCAGATCTTTTTTATCTGTGAGGTTATTTTCAAAACACATTGAAACCTTTAGGGACAACCTTATCCACCTCCTTGTTTTAGATACCAGAGCATTAAGAGGGAGGTTGTTAAATGTTGTATTCAAGCTCCCACTCAGGATGGACTCCAGCGTCTCTCTCATTGCACATATAACACTAGACAGTAGGTGGGGGCATGGGGGCGGAGATTTTTCTCAAGAAATGATAAAACAATCCTCTGCTTTTCTGTTTCAAGTAGAGGAGGGTGACTCCTACCATAGTCTTTCTGGCAGGAGAATCTTGTATCCGTGTTTATAATCAGGCCTTAATTGTGTTGTACCTTTTATATACATTTCATGAATGAATGTATTCTTTCTATAGAACTAGAAATCCAACACATGATGATATAAACTAGAATTTTTAAAAACATTTCTATTAAGCCTTTGATAATTTCTTATACTGTGTTTTGACAATATTTACTTTCCACCCCTTTCTGTACCTCCCCCCAGATCTACCCTACCTCTCCACCTGCCCAACTTCATGACTTTTTTATTTTTACGTTTTAAAAACCCTACTCACCAAGCCCACTTGATGCTATTGATGTTGCCCATATACTCGTGGGTATGAGGTCATCCATTTCAGGATTGTTGAACTAGCAGAGGTCAGAGTCTCAAAGAGAACTGACTTGTTCCTTTAGAAGCCAACAACTCCCAGTAGCTCCTCAGTAAGGAGTGGAGGCTGGCAAGTCCCACCCCCTCCATGCTAGAACATTACCCCTTCCATGATAGAACATTGATTGGCTTGGTTTTATAAAACTAACATTTTCCTAAACCCTTTCTATGAGCCAGGAATGATTTTAAGAACTTTACATATCTTTTTGGATCCTTCCAATACCTTATGGATAGGCACTGCTACTAGCATTTTGCAAAAGATAAGTACCTTTTCAAAGGGTGAGCATTCTGAGCTTGGCACATGTTCTCCTACCTTGTGTTTCTCCACTGATGCCAGGAGTCCAGATTTGTAGGGTGACACCACACACACAAAATAAAGCAGCTTTCAGGTAGACTAGAGAAATAAAGTAACATGCATAGGCTAGGGCATTGGCTTTTCTCGTTGTAAGTGAGGAAAGAATTCAAAATATGCAATTAAATTTATTTTGTTCTGATACAACGGATTTCTAAGGCTAAAGGATTAAATTCCTTAAGTGATTAACCTGGCCTGGCTTTGCTTAGTCTCTTTTGATTTCATTTATAGGACATAAAAAGCAGGGCCACATTTGTTCAATGCCAGTGCAATATGTTTACAACAGGATTTATTTTATACTAAGCATAATTTTGTAGTCTTGGAGGTCATCTCCAGACAGAGAGGTTTCTGGGGTGGTATCAGATCCTGAGAGTAGAGCTAAGTGGAGCTGGGGGAATGGGTGTTGATGGCAGGCACAGAAAAAGGCTCTCTATCCCTAGTCATTTACCATGATTGTGAGGATCATTTTTTTTTCCCAGCCATCTTGTTGATGTTCCTTGAGACTAAGGCTTAAAATGGTCTACACAATAATTTTCCTCACCACGATAAATCTCGTGCAAGTTTGGATTCAACATGAATTAGCCTCTACAGTCTGATGTTAGAGCAAGAGAACATTTTGTTTTCCTTGTTGTAGGGGAACGATTTTTTCTCATGTCAAGATAGTGCTTAGCTTGCTAGCATCCTAAGAGTGCTCAGCTCAGGGCACTGTCCTGTATTAGCCAAGAGCTCCTAATGTTATTACCAGGCCTAGGGTAATTATGTTCAACAGAAGAATGGTAGTTTAAACACAAAAGCCATTGTGGATGAAGATTATACCCCTTTTGTCAGTCTTATAATTATGTGTGCCTTCTCTTGATGGATTTGCTTTGTTTTTATGCCCCTCAGGAGCATCCCTCACGAGCGGAGAATCCTAACCATTCTTCAGTGGCTTTCCCTGCCAGACAATGAGAGGTACTTGTTCTCTCTCCTTTTCTCTTCCCTTTTTCAAGACCTTTCCATCTTGGCCCAGTTCAGGACAAAGCACTAGATGGATGGACTGTGACATAGAAGCACAGCCAAGGATTGATGTTATTAAAAGTTTTGTGCTTATTAACCTTAAGCATTATTTCCTTAAGAAGGTTTCAGTCACTGGGGGACCATTTAATTACACGGATTATTCCAGCTGCTAATCCTGGTGACTTCAGCGGACCTGAAGCAAGTTGTTGGCTTTGATAAAGGAATCAGTCTTCAGCATCCCAAGGACTGAAAGGCGTTAAGCCTGAGTGTCCATCCCCTTGAACATATAGTCAGTTCTTTCAGACGGTGTTCTGTTATGTAAGGATCAGAGTCCCCAGTGATGTTTGGATATTTTCATTGTGCCTTGTAATGCTTTGAAGTGGCACTTGCCAGTTGCCACAGTGAGAAGTGGTGTGGAAGCACAGCTCGATGGATGAGGAAGTAATAGGAAGTAAAAGTTTTCCATTGTACTACTAACCATGGGTGGGAGACTCACTCAGTTGGAAGGATTTTGTTTTTAAGATCGTCTAGGTTGGTAACATTCAATGATGGGTTTCATTATGGCATTGGCAGGTATGTGTGTTACTATGTTTTGCTTTCTCCTATTTTCTTTCTATTGCCTTCCTGGGTGCTCCCTAGCCCCCTTGAAATGTTTGGGTTTTTTTTGTGTGTGATATGGATTGCTCTGTGTAGCCTAGGGTGACGCTGGTTCTCATTTCCCCACAGGCCTTCAGTTTATGCCTTCTACTCCGAACAGCCTGACTTTTCTGGACATAAGTACGGCCCCTTTGGCCCTGAGGTTAGTAGTTTACCATCTGCCTGAGGAGAACATGTGTTCTCAGGCCGCCAAACTTCCAAAACCTTATTTTAGGATTTGTACAAAGTCTAGGAATTTTCAAATCTAAAAGGCAAGGACATTATCAAATAATTTGGAAATCTTAGGCTAAAAGCTTTTTAAAAAGTCTTAATTTCACTTGGTTCTCGTACAGGAAGCTTATTTCAGATTGCTTTAATATAGAAACGTATCCTAAATGTGGTGCTGTGGGGCATAGGGGAAATTGTAGCCTTGAAGGAAGGCGTCGTAGAGCAGGTGAAGATTTCACTACCATTGGCTAGGACAGAAGGAATCTTTGAGATCCCTGATACACAAGACACCATAACTAAATTTGAATTCCCTTAAAATGCTTACACGGGGCGGGGGGACGCTTACACAGCCCCAGTAGTCTTATCATGATTAACCTGACATACGGCATAGGAGAGATATGTTTTATGGGGTATTTGGACATAGATGTTCATACTGTGAAGTCATGGGCCCTCCAGAGATGCAGATGATAAGATGCATTCTTAAATGAGAGAGATGCTCCACTGGAGGCACGTGGCTAATGATGCTAGTAACACTCTGGTTACTTCTCAGTGGAAGACAATGCTCGTAAGGTACAATTCACTAGAACATCATGTCCAGGAAATGGTGGCATATTACTGTTTTTCATTGATGACCTGCAATATGATGAAGTCTGCAAGTCAAACTTTTAAAATATTTTAAATGCTTTTCATTTTCGTCATGGGACACAGAGGTCATCGGAACAGTGTACCTACTGATGTGAGCTCAGGAAGTTATTTTAAAGAGTCTTTGTTGATGGTTACTGTCTCCAGTTCTCTAGAAGCCCATGATGGCACAGTTGCTCTAACTAAATTCACTTCGTTCAGCATAGGGATATGTTAAAGATGCAGATAAATGTATCTTGATTGGAGCAGTTCTGAACAAATTGCTCCATGTCTAAACGAAGGCATGAATTCTAAGAAGACAAAAGGATTTCTAAATGTTACAACATCAATTCAGGGGCTGGTGAATTTTGTTTTTAAGTAGAAGAAACTAATAACTGTGAAACTGTTCATAAATTGTCTTGAATCACGGAAGTCATATAAATCCAAGGCTCTTTTATCCTTTTGATGCTTACACATTATTGCATGATTATGAAATACAAATGATAAAATAAGATAAACATCTGCCTACATGAAACACAAAAAAGCAAGAATGGCTGTCTTATCTCTGGGAAGACTTTCTTTGAGATTAATTTAAGATGAACTGAAGGAGCCAGATTTTTTTTTTAATGTTAAAAAAATACACCCCACTAAACACCTAACTAGTTCCATGTGCTCCATTAAAAAGTCCAATTTTGTTGGAATAATATCCTTTAAAAGAAAAAAAAACCCAGGAATTGGTATTGATATAGCCATTCTTTTGAAAGTCAAGGCTGGTACTTGAAGAGCTTTAAGGCTGTCTAAGTTTCTTGATAAGTGGAGGATTTGTGCTAGCTTCTCAGACCAGGAGCCTTCCCACAGAAGCAGCTAACTTTCCCACAGAACAGAGGAATCAGAAAAGCCACCGATAACTATGTTCAAATTATAGGAAACATCACCTATGTGGCAAGAGCTGGCTCTTAACAACACACAGTGGTTATAACACATTTGATTCCCTAAATCCCATGGCTTAGCAGTAAATGTTCTTTTTCAGAGACAGCTCTGGTTTGTGATACGTGTGGTTTCGTTATAGCGACCTTGTGAAACAGATGCATTTTGATTAAGAAACAGCCCAGTTGTCTTAAAATGCTGAGCAATGACTAAGTGTTGCAAGGTGTAGAGTGCTTTAATTTGGTACAGTGATGGTCTCTATGTCCACAATGACTTATAAACATACAAGCCTTCCTCCCAGTGCTTTTGAATTAAGGATTGTAAGTATTCTCATTATGTTCCCCCCCCCATTATTAATACTTCTTGCAGCTGGAGTGTCTACCCTAACTGCTGGGTGAACATTTATTGATTGTATGCCCTAGAGAATCTCATAGCATGACCATGTTCTCATAAAGGAAAGGGCATTTTCAGATCTCAACTCTTTCTCTTGGTTCTAAGAAACTTCTCCTGAAACCAAGACAATAGTTTTGTTCTGCTAAACTAGAGCCGAAGCAAACCAGCAAAGCCTTTCTTGTGTGATAAGCTTGATTGGCT
>JADRCD010231453.1:11986-28028 GCA_019843815.1 Montemys delectorum
TCACCTACCCACCCAGCCCCTCATGGACACACCCACTCACCTACCGACCTGTCCCCTCATGGACACACCCACTCACCTACCCACCCAGCCCCTCATGGACACACCCATCACCTACCCACCCAGCCCCTCATGGACACACCCACTCACCTACCCACCTGTCCCCTCATGGACACACCCACTCACCTACCCACCCAGCCCCTCATGGACACACCCATCACTTACCCACCCATCCCCTCATGGACATACCTACTCACCTACCCACCCAGCCCCTCATGGACACACCCACCACCTACCCACCTACCTACCCATCCATCTTTCCATCTATCCATTACCTTCACATCCATTGACATTTTCTCTCATCCTTACCATCCATCCATTGATCAATCCATCCACCAACCCATTAACCTTTCATTTTATCCATTACCCGTCTATCCATCCATTCACCCATCTATCATCTGTCTATCCATTGACTCTTCCTTTTATCCACTATCCACCTACTCACCTATCCATTTATTGACCCACTAATCCATCCATCTGTTCACCCATCCATACACTTCCCCTCCCATCCATCTACCATCCACTCATCCATCCACACATCCACCCACCCACCCATCCACCCACCCATCCATCCACCCACCCACTCATCCATCCACCCATCCACCCACCTACCCACCCACCCATCATAAGGGAGAGGAAGGAAGTTTCATCCATGTGTGTTTCTTGGTGGGTCTGTGCTACCACAGTATAAAAGCTAGTCTTTTTCTGTCAGGGGTGCTGGGATCAGAGCAAGACCTCAACCCACATGTGTATGAACTAACCAGCCAGCTGGAGGCTCAGGCCAGGGTAGACTGTTGGCTCTCATAATCTCAGGATACCCTGAATATTATGTCCTGACTTTGGGTCCTCATCAGGTCAAGAGACCCTCGCTGGCCCTTTCAGACCCCAAGAGGGCTCAGAGCCCAGAGCAGCTGCGACCAGCTCAGTGGCTAAGCAGCCAGCCTGGGTTGGGGAACGCTCTGTTTACCTTGGAAGGGTCTACGTCTTTTGTAACAGTCACTCATTGTTGCTGGGAGCCCGAAAATACTTTCATTAATGGAAAAATAGGGTTGGCTCCACAAAGCAATATTTTGCCAAGTATAAAGGAACTGGCAGGAGGTTCCGAGTACATCCTGGGGAAGTATGGCTTCTTATCTTCCAGGGGCCCATAGGGAGGCAGCATGCTGTCCAGTGGGGTGCCTGCCCACCTCTGCGTGGGCTCCCTCCAGTAACAATATCCTGGGCTAGACTACAGAGACAGTGTTCTGCAAAATGCTCTGGTCCCAGTCTGTGCCTCACTCCGTATGGAGGTGCCCCAGGTTCTGTGTGGTCTCATTCAGAGTCACCTAGTGCTTGTGTCCTTGGCCTGGTGGAAAAGAAGGTGTGAGCTGCCAGGCTCTCACCAGTAATTGCTGACAGCAGGGTTCAGTGCAGGCTTGGCCAGCTCCACAGTGAGAGGATATAGGTCGGAGATACCTCTTGGGGCCACATGCCCTGAGCTCTAGGCACCCAGTAGGCACCACGTTGTGTGTGGGAAAGGGATGGGTGTTGGCAGTAGTGTAAATAGGTGTTCACGTGAGTGTCAGTGTATCCATGTGTGTGCATGTGGAGGTCAGAGGTCACTGTCCGGCGGCTTTCTCTATGGCTCTTCATGTTATTGTATGAGACCAGGGCTCTCACTGAACCTGCGACTCACTGATTCAGCTAGATGGGCTGGCCGGGGAGCCCCAGAGATGGGGGGTCTTCCTGCCTTTGCCTCCCCAGCCTGGAGTAGCAGACACATGCAGCTATGCCTGGCTTTTTATGTGGGTGCTGGGGGTAGTTCTGGACTTGAGCTCCTGTATTTGCACAGGAAGCACTTTGCCACTTAGACATCTCTTGGGCTAGCCTATGCTATTTTAATTGAATGTCCCCATTATGGACTCTCACTGTGGCTGTCTACCTGGATAGTGGTATTTTCACTCTGCTGACATGGCAACTGAGGCATACACAGGTTAAATGGGTCCCAAACCTAGGGAGAGTCAGTGTTGGGGTTTATACTCAGGCCAGCCACCCTGAAGACAGGCTTAACCCCAATTCTGGCTGCCTTCCTGACACGGCATGTCTGATTGTGTCATTCAATGTCACTCTCCTTGATGCCTCCCAGGACCTCTTAAAATAAAATCCATGTTGGTGCCATCACAGATGTAATTTTCCTAGTCAGAGTCCCCAATAGCAGTGGGCTAAACAAGTCAGTTATTTATTTCTCTCTTACAAAAGAGTCTGGGCAGGAGATTCAGGGTTGCTATGGAGATTCCACGATCACCAGAGGCCCAAGAACCTCTACTCTACCTTCCTCCACATGCTTTTTATGTCATGGTCCAAAATGGCTCCTCCCATCATCAGATCCAGGAAGAGTTGAGGCAGAGTGAAGAATATGCCCGCCCTTTTAAGGGTTGGATTTCTGGTTTCTCTGCCTAGGCAACTCATTTGGCTTTTTTGTTACCTATTCTTTCTAAGGCTCTGAGAATCGAACACGTTTATTTGCCAAATGCTTAAAAATAGATCAAAGTAGAGTGTGATTACTCAATAAAGCTTGGTGGTTATTACTCTCTGTTAAGACAACTTCCCACCCACCCCCACCAGGCTATGCGCCACCCCCCCACCCCGAGTCTTTGCCAGGCAGCAGACCCCTGCTCTGTGCAGCCTGCTGACCCCTCTCACCCGCTGTATGAACACCTAGAGGATGAGTGCTGCTCCTGGCCTCTGAGAGAACTTCCTCAACCTCAGCCTATGTGCCTTCAGAGGTCTGCATGGTTTGTGCCCTGCCTGACCTCACACAGTAGAGCCCAGCTCTGCTTCCGGGACCCCGGATGGAGACCGCCTCTTTCTCAGTCTGTACTGTCTTCTCCTTCCACTCTGGCCATTTCTGGGCTTAGTGGTATCTTCAGTGTTTGTGTGTTTCCTCTGGGTGTCCCCCACTGGGCTGCCAGCTCAGCAGGGCCAAGCGGCTGCCTGTTTTACTCACAGACTCATCTCCAGTCTAGCCTGGCCTGCTGGAGGGATGCCAGGATGTTTATTGAATGAAAACACACACACACACACACACGCACACACACACGCACACACACACACACACACACACACAGGCTCCACAGAGCACTGAAGAATCAAAAACAAAATTCTAGTTAGTCTTTAACAAAAGAAAGTCCTGCTGCGTCTTGTCTTCAGCTCGCTCAGCGTGCATAACAATGTCCTGGGTTCAATTCCCATCTCTGCGAAAACCTAGTGTGGTGGCACATGCCTGCAACTTGGGAGGTAGAGGCAGGAAGATTAGGAGTTCAAGATCAGCCTTAGCTCAATGAAGCAAGCTAGAGGCTAGCCTGGGCTACATGAGACCCTTTTGCCGCCCCCCACCAAGTCTTTGCAAGGGAGATTCCCCCAGTCTCCATTTTCTTCAGCCCACAGCAGGAGAGAGAAAGGCAAGCTGACCACGAGCCAGTTTCCTTTCCTTCCACGTCAGCTCTCCAGCTTCCCCAGCTTCTAGGAAAATCTTCCCATCTCTCAGAGGGGGAGCCCGGGGCATTCCGAGGGAGGGCTGCCGCTGGCGGGCTGTCCCAGCCCAGTTCTGCAGGCTGGAGCTGGGGGGGGGGGGGCAGAATTCACAGTCAGCAGCCCATGATCTGGCAAGGGCAATCAGGCTTTCTCCAGGATCCTCAGCAAGCTCCCGTTGGGTCACATTCCTGCCTGGGGACCCTGGGACCAGTGGCTGATGGAGAGGGTAGCAATATTCAGGACTTGTGAGCTGGAAAAAGTGGCACTGAGGATTATTTTGGGAATAGTCAGTCAGGAGCTGCTCCAAGTACAGATTAGAGAAGCTATTAAAAGCAAGACAATGCGCCCTGCAAGGAGTGGGCTGGGGAGACACCTCACTCGGGGCTGCAGCCACAGAACGGGGAGTTCTTTCCAGATGAGGTGAACCTTTCCATCCCACGACTTGGGGAAGGCCTCCCCTGGGACAGCCTCTGCCTATTCCCTCTCCCTTGCCAGCCCCAGGAGCATCTCACCCAGCCACACCTGGGCCATGGATGACTGGGGTCCCCTGCAACCAGCTGAGCAGGTGGCTGACTATACAGTCATGCCTAGCTGACTGTCAGTTATTCAGTCAACAAATATCCACTGGACTCTAGGAGTGTAATTCTGGAGCTATACCACGATTGCCCATGTTCTCACGGTCTGCTGCCTACTATTTGGTGTCTTTGGGGGGTCTCTGTGCCTCAGTTTCCCCCTGGCCATAGGTGGGTTTATAGGAGGTTTCATCTGAGAGAGTTATGAGAGGCCCAAATGAGTTGTGTGTGGCGGGTTTGGGAGAGCCTGCCAGAATAGCTTTGAGGTAGACATGAGATAGGACTACAGAGCAGGGACCACCCGTTCTAGAAGTCTCGCCAAGCCCCGAGGAGGACACACAGGCCCCTATTTTCCTAGTCTGGTGGGAAGATGACTCATGACCAGTAAACAAATCAGACGAGACAAGCTGGCCCTCTGTCATTCACTCAACGAGCATTTTTGAGGCAGGCCATAGGCCAGGCCTCTCTCCCAGTGCTGAGGACACAGCCAGGCCGTGAAGCCAGAGCCCTGGCCTGGGGGAGCTGACATTTTGCGGGAAGGTGGAGTAGACAGACGAGACACAAGTGAATCTGGACTCCAAGCCAACAGCGCCACAGAGACTCAGCAGCACTGGGTGGAAGGAACACCACAGGGATGGGAGGTCGGCTGGACTGAAGCTCAGGGGGACACGTTTCAGAGAGGGTCATGGGAGAGGGTCACAGAACAGTGCTGAAGCAGAGTGAGGTGGCACACACCTGTCCTGCTACCACCTGAGAGACTGTGAGGATCAGGGGTTCAAGGCCAGCCTGAACGTCATAGAGAGACTCTGTCTCAACCTCCCCCAGATCATGGGATGACATTTAAAGAAGCCAGCCACAGAAATGTGGGGACAAGCATTCCAGACAAGGGTTGGAGCTGGGCACAGGGTGGGACAGAGGGGACAGACAATCAGACAGGGGACAGGACAGGCCCTGAGAGGCCATGATGGTAGCCTTCTGTGACTTTTTCCACTCCGGTGGTTTAACAGACAAGTTTCTGCCTCACAGGCTAGGTGGCCCAGATCATCCTGAGAGGACCCTTTGTTGTGGCTGCTGTCACCTCTCAGGGTGGCTCTTGGCAAGTGGCCTCTCCAAAGACCTGGCTGAGTCCCATTCACCCCATAGGAGATTGTCTGCAGGGTCCTACTATGAGATTGGAGACACCAAGAAGGCTGTCAAGGGGCCTCGGCAGTCTACTGTTGGACGGAAGGGCACGAGGAGGGGAATGTTCGGTTGAACTGGGTTTTCTGTCGAGTGGCTATCCTGGCAGGATGGCTGTAAGCTGATGTTATTAAGCACCTGCTGTATGCCCAGCACACTTAACACTGGCTGCTTCTTCTTTGAAGGAAAGCAGGCCTGCTTGACAAGACTTTCAGGAAAGCACATCTTTAAAAGGGCCAGAGCAGGGGGATAACCCTGGTCCGTGGAGGCTGAGGTAGCCAGAGACAGGAGCATAGAAAGGAAGGGCCTCAAGCCAGGGAGGCCACAGGGAACCTAGGGGAGGGGCCCCGAGTATGTCCACAGTGCAAGGACATGAAGTCCAGAGCCCCGGGTCGCCAGGCTGGCTGCTGGGGCCAGGAAGATCTCTAGAGGGGTAGGATGGGATTCAGGCTCACCCTGGGGTGGGGGGACCTGAGGCTGGGGCTGACTCACCCTGGGGGGGGGGGGAAGGGGGGACCTGAGGCTGGGGCCTGAGCATGAGGCCTTGTGGCGACTTGATGTCTCACGAAGACTGGCCATGCAGAGACCCCAGGGAAGAGACAGAAGTCAGCAGAGCATCCAAGACTTGGCAGAATCCCTGGAAAGGAGGCCACATGGGGCGGGGGCAGGTATGGGGACTTGAGAGGTCTTTGGAAGATGTTGCAGCTGGGGGAATCACTCCATTCAATAGGAAAGGAGGTGCTCCTGCCACCAGGCCTACCTGCCTGCCCCCCTCTGGTATCCCCAGCTCACACAATCCACATGGCCCATTTCTCACTTTCTTGAGAGCCACTGAGCCTTGTCTCTGTGCTCCCAGCCATGGCCAGGTTCACGAAACTGCCGAGCCCAGAAATCTTTGGTTTTGCTCTCACTTTGAAATGGGACTTTGACATGTAACCCAGGTTGACCTGGGACTCACAGCGCTGCCCCTCAACCTCCTAAGAGCTAGGATCCCAGACAACCAGCAACATCACACATGGTTGAGCACAGGGATCTTTTGTGGGATGTTTTTCACAGCAACTGAGGAGGCAGAAAAGGCCAGTGGGTAAAAGAATGTGGGTTCTGGAGCTTAGTGGCTGGGGTTCAAATCCCACCTCTGCCATTTACTGGCTGGGTGACCTTGGGCATAAGGCCTTGCATAACCTCTCTGCACCACGTTCTCTGCCTGATGAAATGATTGTCACAAGGCAGTTTGAAGGTTCAGTGAGTCAATGTCCATTGCACAGCAAACGCTCCATGTACATTGCTTGATAGGTGTCATAGGCAGGCCCATAAGCTTACACGCCCGCCCATCTGGGTTATAAACAGAGATGATACGGGGTCTGCAAGCAGCAAGGGAGAAGACACAGAAGGAGGGCCCCATCTGAGCTGCCCTGAGTCCTGGAGCAGATGCTCAGCTCGGGCAGTGCCAGCCAGTGGCATGCTGGCAGAAACACCTGCAGCTCTGTTTATAAGGCTGTTGGGAGGGGGGGTGTCTAAGAAAAGAGTCCTGAGGGATTCAGCGTCTCCAGGGCCCAGGTGTGCCCCAAGGCCACCTGGGTCCCTTCTCTTTACTTTCATTCCATTTCTTCTCTGCCTTTTCCCCTCTCCTGCTGCCAAGTCCCGGCTCCAACTGAGAAGCTCTATTTCGGGGACTTCTCTTGGATAATTTAGTGGGCGGAAGCTCCCCACCCACCCCCCTCGGAGCACCCCCTCAGCAAAGGGGAGTGAGCTACAGAAGTGAAAAACAGTGGGTGGATCAGTTCAAAAGGACAACATATTTCTTGCTCTGGCAGTAAGAGAGGAAAGAAATTGTCTGAGGAACTCAAGAAGAGCTTTGGAGGGGGCCTAATGCTGCGGCAGCGGCTCATGAGGGCACGCTGGGTGACTCAGCTGTTAGGCCCGGGCTCCAGCCTGGTAGTATTAATTGGGCTTTAAAAGGGGAAAACGCTTAACTGTGACAAAGAGTGAAGGCCATAAAAAACGTGGCTAATGCTGATTCTCCGAGTTCCAGAAGGCGTCCCCCGAGCAGCTCCAGGCACCTGTGGAGATGGGGACTCGCCTCCAAGGCTTGAGCTTGGGTGGGACCCGAGTCTAAAATTATCCCCGATAATGAGTCCACCAGAGGAGGCCCAGAATGCTGGTTTCCTGCTGGCCGCAGAGGCGGAGCTTCCCAGGGAGGCCTCGGGAGGCAGGGGCTGCTGAGCCAAGAACATGGCTTTGCAGCTGCCAGAGTTGGGGTCACCTTGGGGCCGGCCATGCGAACACGGGCTCTTGAAGTATTGATGTGCTCATCTGTAAGTGGGGCTCACAACACCATGGTCAGTAGGAACAATAAAAGGACTAGATCTTTCTCTTTTCTTTTTTAAGGGCTTTGGATGAGTGTGGTGACCCACACCTGCAATCTCAGCTCCCAGAGAAGTGGAGACTCGAGGATTCTAGGCACGTTGGTGTATATACAGACACAAATAAATAAATGTAATAAAAATAAAAGGAATAAGACTAAGTGCTAGGGATGAAACTCAGGGCCTCTTGCACACCAGGTAAGAGGTCTGTCTCTGGCTAAGGACCAGGTCTCACAAGAAGCTTTTCAGCTAGTTGGCCTGGCTTAGTCTCAGGAAGAGTGGCCTCCAGCTAAGACCTGAAGACAGTCAGACAAGCCCGGTCCCCTGCTTAGTCACCACTCACGGCTTGACCGTGGGAAGGCTTCATTATTTTTTAAAGCTATGCATTTTTTAGCATTTATTACACACCTTACTGTCTTCAGCACTTCCATTAAACACGTTCGTCTGACTCGTAGCTCAGCCCTGGGTTGTGTGAGCCTCGCTAGTGTCTCCATTTTACCCCCGTGGGAATGTGATGACGAGGCAACTCCAGCTGTGGGAGACCTTTCAGAGTGTCTGAGCCATGTTGCCCGAGAGAACTTTCTGGAAGAATGAACGTGACTTATGCTTTGCTGTCCGGTGTAGGAAGCCATCAGCCACCTGTTTCTGAACACCTGCGATGTGGCCCATGTCATCAAAGGACTGACTTGGGCATACTACTTAATCATTAGTTATGTTCATCTTAACTGTGTGAAGCTGGTGACTGCCATGTTGGTCCCTGCAGGACTGGCGGCTCCCAGTTCCTGTGTAGGACTTTGTAGATAGTGTGAGCAGGGATTTAGAGATGCTCTTCATCTAAGGCCTGGCACACAGTAGGTGCTGCGTTAGGGACCTGTTCACACATAATGCACTATCTGTCTATGGGAACAATGCATGGTCAGGAGCAAAAAAAAAATGAAGTCTCATTCGTGCGTATGATGATAACCAATGGGTGCCAACCTGCCTGGAACTTTCTCTATTTTAAACTCGAAAGTCCTGCAACCATGGGAATGCTAGGTTGGGTGTCCTGTTCCTGTTGTGGGTGATGGGTATGGCGACCTCAGGAATGAGACCTCCTCAACTGTTCTGCTGAGCAGATCCCAGTGCACTGTCTACTTATCAGTGCTGGATGACTAACAGCTCTCTTCGTGCCTCACGAAACCATCCCGAAAATGGGTGCTTCCGGAGTAGCTGTAAAGAAGTTGGCTGCTCTGAGACTTGGTCTAGTTGGAAGGCAGCATAACTTACTTGCCTTGAACATAGTAGGTAGACATACGTGGCTGTTCTTTGGGATCGGTACACAGTTTCTTAAGTTCTACTGCCAAGATCCACCTGGATGCAGGCAGACCTCAGAGAGAGAGAGAGAGAGAGTCCCCTATGCGGGAGTGAGGTGGGGCTGTCTCATGGAGGGTTCTAACTGGTCGTGGCAATCACTCTGGGAGCTGTAGAGGGTTGAGGAGCCACTGTGAGCAATGCATGAAAAACAAAGTGGTCCCATGGGTGGAGTCTGATCCCCCAATCAGAATCTCTTAAAGTTGGAGTCTCTTGTGATGGGAGGGGGTGATGACTCACTAGCTCTGGGTGCTCCCAAGTTTTTTATCAGAGCCTACAACAGTATTTCAAATGTGCCTATCAAAGCTGGCTTTATCTCTGAGCCCAGAAATTCCCGTGGAACATGCAGGTGGAGAAGCAAAATAGCTGAAGCCCAGCCCAGACGTCTTGCGGGCTGCAGCTTAGCCTGCTCCTTCCAACTGTGGCCCAGGTGGGAGCCACGTGTGCCCCCACACACATCTCTTCCCGGGGCTGCAGAGGTCCCCACATCCCTCTCCTTTATTTTCCTGTTTATGCACAGCATGCGTAAACACATGCGTTGCCTGGTTTCGGCGACTCCCTTTCGGCCTTACTGCTGGACCCTCCGAGTAATACTGGAAACCTTGGATTTTCTAAATGAATCTAAAAATAAACTCTTTGAGGAAAAAAAAATCTTGGACAGTTGGCACAGGCGCTGTTATTTATTTCTTTTTCCTTCGTCTTGCTCCTCTTCATCCCTGAACACTCAAGAGTCTGGGCAGTCAGAGGCACTGAGGGCCTAAGGAGACACCCCTGGGCAAGCGTCCAAGGGATGCTGGACAACCCTGGGGTGCAGGCTGAAATCCTGGAGAGCTTTCTCCAAGGGGGACCCTCTCGGAAAGTGGGGTGTCCGGAGGTTGGATTCAAGCAAAGCTGCAGCGGGGAGGCGGTGGCTGTCTGCGAGTTTGCACGCAGCTTCTGCAGGGCCTGGCGGGCCGCGCCCCCACCCCTGCGCGCCTCCCTCTCCCTGACTTTTTCTCTGCCCCGAACAATCAGGGACTTGTGCTTGGCGGCCGAAGGAGCCACGGAGCTGGCTGGCCGCGGAGGAGGCGACGTCATGGATTCCTGAGTGTGAAGTTTTCAGGAAAGCCCTTAGTTTTGGAGATGGCCGGGATCCAGGGGTTTCCATGGCGCTGAGTAAACAGGAGGAAACAGTGAGGGAATCCCGTTATTTTACTGCATTGAAAGCCTATAAACACGGAGCGCGGGGAAGGAAGTCGCGTTGCCTCTGGAGTAAGCGACCGCGGAGCGCCGGGAGCCCGGGGAGCCTGAGCAGGAGCCCGGAGCACGGCAGCAGGAGCACGGAGAGCCGGAGCCAGAGCACAAGAGTGGGAGCACGGGGAGCCAGAACCCCGGAGCGGAGCCTAGGCGCTGCAGCGACTGCGCCGCTCCGCCAGATCTCAGCACACCGTCCCCAGCTTGCTGAGCCCGGCGCCTCCAGATGCAGCGCCCCGCATTGCGCAGGCCGGGCCCCCGCCAGCCCCTCCGCACCATGGGGTCTGTGGACCGAGGTAACCGCGCCGCCATTGGCATCCCTTCCCGCATCCTCGCATCGCATCCTCGCTCCCTTCCCGCATCCTCGCATCGCATCCTCGCTCCGCTGCCTACCCATACCCTTCCGGGAGGCACCCCACGCTGTCCTCGCTCGCAGGTAGAAGCATAGATACGGCGGCGGCATAGGGGCGCACGCGCACATCCTGGCCGTCTCCGGTGGTGATTCTAGGAAACGTCTCCACCGGGTTTCCCTGTGTGTGTGTGTGTGTGTGTGTGTGTGTGTGTGTGTGTGTGTGTGTGTGTGTGAGTGTGTGTGTGTGGCGGGACACCAGGAGGGGGTCTCGCTGTTAACCGCTGGCTTATTCTCTTGCTGCTCTCAGCTTTGACAGCAGAGGCCACCGTCCTTGTCATCATTCATTGTTTAGCTTTTTTTTTTTTTTTTTTAAATGCAGGCTTGACATTTTGCTATTTACTAATACAGAAAGACTTGGCTTTCCTGTAGTTACATCAACAGATGCTATGGGCCATTCAAGCAATTTAAGCCATTTTCTCCCCCCTTTTGGGACGTGTCTGAGGGCTCTTCCAGCTCCCTCATCACAATTTAAAGTACCATGAGCCTGTTCTGCAGAAGGGATCTCAGGCGCCCCACTATCCCCGTTTCTGCTCCATCCTCTTCCTTTGAGATGTAACCTTGAAGCCATCCAATTTGGTTCTTTACGGGAGAGAGTTCATGAGTGAGACTATGATATGAAATCTAGCCCATCTGGTTGGGATTGTGACAGGTTTGGGCTGGGGAGTTAGAAATCGGGTCTTTAAAGTGGAAGCTGTTGGATGGTTTCTGTGGGGCCAGCCTGTGTGGAGGGACAGGGGCATGGCCGAATGGGAAGGGCTGAAGGGTTAAGCGGAATACATCCGCGTAGGAGGAGTTAGTCCCGTGTCATAAAATCTGAGTTGAATGTAGGTTTTGTGCTCCGCGTGGTGGACTGAAGTCCTGGGGGGCGCGGTGGGGCGGAGGCAAATGACAGCTTTGGCAAGTAAGCTGGGGGTGGGGGGGTGGGGGCTCTTGCTGAAAGCCAGATCCAAGCCCCATCCCTGTTAGGTAAAAGGTGTGTTTAGCCACTTCCAACTTTAGCTTATTTTTAGTCGAGCGGGACTTTTGAAAGCCAGGTCCTGCCAGTGCTTGGGACCTTTTTCTGGTACCAGTCTACCCTGCCCTCTGTTAGTGCGCTTACATGGCACTGGTGCACTGACATAACCTCAAGAGGAAAAAAAAGTGCTAATATTATGTCAGGTGTCAGGATGATGCTTCCAGGCAGGCCATGCGTATGTTAAGGTCTTGGAGTGGTTTTCATTGCAGAACAAACCAAAGCTAAGACATAGATGCTCTGACCTTAGGGGGTGGGGGGGCAGGCAGGACGATAGCATAGACAGACAGATGCTCTGACCTGGGGGGGGGGGGTGGACAGGACGACAGTACAGACAGACAAATGCCAGATTTTAGCTCCATGAGGGAGGAAGAGAGGGACACACACACACACACACACACACACACACACGGACACGGACACACACGGACACACACACACACACACACACACACACACACAGAGAGGAGAAAGCTGGCTTCTGTTTTGTGCCTTCCTGTGGCTACTGTGACCCTTTGCTCTGGGCTGGGAATTTGCCCCTTTCCCAGGGTCTGGGAGAACACAGGTGCCTTGTCCCACTCCCCAGTCCATGTTCAAGTGCACAGGAATGGTACACATGTGCATACCTCTGTGCTTGTATAGCAGGACGCAGGACACCAGGCTGATCCTTGCAAACATGACACAGCACAAAAGCACACAGAAAATAGCTCCAGGTGTCACAGACAGCTGGCTTGAGATAGGCCAATCACTGTTCCCTGCCTAGGGGTCCCCAGAGAAAACAACGAGGACACAGTTAAACTCAACTGCCCGCTGAATGAGACCTTCAGAGACCCTGGGAGCATGCTGATAGGCAAGCCCAGGGCATAGGATAGAAATATTTGCATGGCAAGGAAAATGGCAAGTTTACTGTGCAGCATTGGTCTGAAGCCCCAGGGGAGCTTCAAGATGTGGAAGGGGAGTGTTCAGTGTTATCTGAAAGGTGATGGAAAGTATTTCAGGCATAAACAAGCTTGAGAAGAGCTTTGCTCCCTCCCAAGCCTGGTTCCTGACGTCTGCATGGGTTGGGGTATCGGCTTGGCCCCATCATAGCTGTGGGATACCAGGAAATTAAGTTCACCTCTCCGTGTCTTAATTTCCTCATCTGTAAAATGGAACCTCTAAGAAGGCTTTTTTTTTTTTTTTAAAGGGGTGGTTGTAGGAGCCAACAAACCCCAGACACAATTTTTCTCATCACGAATGCTCTCTGTGAATGTCAGCTGCAATTTCTATCATATGAAAGATAGAAGCTAATATTGTATAGAAATGGAACATCAGCCAAAATTCTTCCAATACATCTTCTTTAGATCATATCCTGCCCCCTTCTTTAGAAACAGGGCCTCATGCAGTCAAGGCTAGCCTCAAATTCATTTGGTGACCGAGGATGACCTTGAACTTCTGATCTTCTGCTTCCACCTCCAGAGTGCTGGGTTTAGGGATGAGCTACCGTCACACCCCGGCTATGGGGTGCTAGAGACCAGGCAATCTCTTTACTGACTGACCTACACCCAAAGTCCCCTAGACCTCTTAAGGTCTTTTTGAAGCTCTTACTGCAGCTTTGAAATGACACAGACTGGGTTAAGATGTGATGACTTCAGAAGCCTCAATGTCCTCATTTGCAAAAATGACTAACGACAGTATAGTCTTCATAGGGCTGTCGTGCGCGTCACACGAAACCATGCATATAAAAGACTTAGCTCTGTTTAACATGCGGTGAGCGCATACCCAGCGTTGGTATCTGATGGGTGAGGACAGAAAGACCAGCTTTGCCAAAAGTCACATACACAAGGAGAAGTGTAGGGCCTGGCTGGCCCTGGATGAGCCACCGCTGTCCCTGTTAACTTTGTGTTGACTCAGAGCTGTCTGGGGCTGTCTGCCTTCGACTTACAATGTCTTTTCCTTTTCTCTGAGACTGTATTTGGTGTGTACTGTACTCTCCTCCCTGGAGGAGGACAGTGAGGCACAGAGACCTGGCCAAGGGTTACCCAGGAAGAAAGTGGCAGAGTTAATTCGAAGTGCAGGCTCAGCTGTCTTGGGTACTCGAAGACACCACCCTAACTTCTGACTGCCACTGACATACACATCACTTAGACATTGGCTCTAGACTCTTTCTCCAACCCAATGTTCTCTGACACATCTTGGAAGGGAAGGAGAGATGCAGGACAAAAGGGCAGAACTAGGAAACTGAGGCAGACAGAGAAGGTGCCTCACCTAGCCTCGCCTCTCGGGACAACAAAAGACATTTTCACTGCCATCAGAGGAAGGTGGCTGGCAGAGAGGCTCAGAACAGGGGGCTGCCAAGACCCCTCCCTGGCTAGTTCCCACTGGCTCCCCAGACAGCCCAACCTATCTTCCCACAACTCCAACGCTGAGGAAGGAAGCTCTCCAGAGCAGATTCAGATTTTCTGAAACGATTTTCTTATCATGGCTGTAAGCCCTGAAAGGCAGGGCCAGGCATCTTATTCTGTGAGTCTCCGGGGGAATCCCAGGAGCAATTTATGATGCCCCAGAAAATCAACAGCCTGAGTGCTGGTTACAGGGTCCAATCCACATCTGTTACTTAAGAGCTGTGTGACCTTGTGCGAGGAACCTCACTCCCTGTGCCTCAGTTTCCCTACAGAGAAGAGAGTAATAGTAAGTTTTGAGCTGAACGGTATTTGGAACTGCTGTTGTGGGCTGGAGAGATGGCTCAGTGTGTAAAGACCTTACTGTAGAAGCATGAAGATCTGAGCTCAGATTCCTAGCACTCACATAAAAAAGCTGGGGATAGAGGTGCATGCCTGTAAGCCCAGGGTAGAGGAAGGTGGAGCCAGATGGGTCCTGGCCAGCCAATGTAGCAGAAACCATAAGCTCCAGGTTTATTGAGAGACCCTGTCTCAAAAAGATAAGGTGGAGCGTGACTGACGACAAGACACCTGATGGCACACACACACACACACACACACACACACACACACACACACTCACACACACTTACAGATCCCAGAGCAGATGGCCTGCCTGTTTTCTGTTAAGCTGGACATGGAGCCAGTGGGCAAGAGTTTGCCCTTGTGCTCTGGGACAATTGTATGCTGTCTGCACATGTGTGCATACATTTGCATGCCCTTGTACATGTGAATGCACATGTACACACAGTTGGTACACACTGGCTCCTTATGGCTACTGCAACTGGTCACCACACAGTGCCGTTTAGACGGGAACAAGCCCCTCTATATTGTGCTAAGGATCAGAAGTCTGCAATTGGGTCCTGGCAGGCCATGATCTCTGAAGGCTCAGCGTGGACCTTAGCTTCTTCTGGCTCAGGCAGTCCTGGCTTCTGTGGCTGGTGGCTGCATCCCTGTATTCTGCCTCTGTCTTGCTGTGGCCTCTGTGGATTGGTGCTCGCTCTTCTACGAGCCCGAGCCCAGGGACTAGCCTCCTTGGCTTTTGAATGGTCTCATCTTCACCTGCTCACATCTGCAAAGGACTCTTCTCAGTGGGTCCTGTCTCCTGGGCATCTGGAGTGAAGACTTGCACATTGGCTTTTGGTGAGAGAGCGGAGCAAGTTATCACTAGTAGTAGGTTTTTCATTCAGCCGGGACACCTCCTCTTTCCCAGGGAAGTGGCCTTTTGTTCAATTCTGAATGGTGCATGTGTTGCCTGCAAGTGTGCAGAGAAGAGTATGCCCAGCAGGAGGAACGGTGCTCACACAGGCTCCCGGGGAGGCTGTGTGCCAGGGTAGTCTGTGGTCAAGCTGAAGCCCAGCCAAAGGGCAGAGAGGAAGACAACGGAAGCTAAGATCACAGTGTGCCAGGGCAGGTCCTGAAGGACCTAGTTATCAGTCCGAAGTTCACTATCAGAGTCACATGGAAAAATTCAGTGGCAAGATGTGTGGCCTCCTTAATCTCAAAGGCCAGCATGGAGTGACAGGAGAGGCCTGGAGCCATGTTAGAGTGATTGCTGGGGAAGCTGTTAAGAAGCTCAGGCAGGGGGACAGAAGCCAATGTGGGTAGAGGAGACGGTCAGGAGGAATGCTCCCCTGCCTATGGGCTGGTTGCTCCACGGATCTCCAACTATGGTCTCCAGGACACTGTGGGGTTCCATACGAATGCTTTCTATTTTGGCAACTAAGATCCCAAACATCACCACCTGTGTGGGCCCCAGTTTCCTGACGTGGGAAGTGGTGTGATGGTTATCATTACCCCAGGGTGTTTTGGGGTCTCATCGGGACCCTATCTGAAGCCCTCAGACTAGGCCCACGGGGGCTTGTGCTTGCTGCCAGTTTTGCTGTTATTCGTGTGTGTGTGTGTGTGTGTGTGTGTGTGTGTGTGTGTGT
>JADRCD010231455.1:0-29679 GCA_019843815.1 Montemys delectorum
GGGACTCTGCCCTGCACTCATGGGGAGCAGGTCCAGGGAAAGATAGATGCCAGCACATGAACAAGAGGAGAGGGAGCCCATGGCTACACTTGAAAGTTCAAGGCCAAGGGATTTTACTGTATGGCAAAAGAGTGAGGCAGGGTTAGGGAGGATGCTGCCAGAAGTTCAGCAGTGAGAGTTCTAGCCCCTCCTGTTCCCGGGCCTCACTAGAATGTTCTCCACGGAAGCCAGGGCGATGGCTCAGTGGGTTATAAAGTGCTTACCTATATATGTGGGAGGGCCTGAGTTAGGGAGCCACGACCCACTTAAGAGCTCGCATGGTGGCAAATACCTATAATCATGTGTTTCTAAGGTGACATTGAAGAAGGAGACAGAGAATTTCCCAGTTCTCAGACACTCACATTGTACACACACATACACCACATATCATGACACACACCACACACACAAACCACATATATCACACATGTACACATATCATACACACACACACACACACACCACCACCACCACCACCACCACCACCACCACTACTACCACCACACCATGCCACACAGAGAGAGAGAGAGGTTAGATTGTCTGCTGTCCAACAATATAGAACTAAAAGTAAAGGTCAGGAAAAGGAACATTCATCCATAGTGAGAATTTTTAAGAAAACTACTAAGGCCGTTCTTTACCTTTTACAGGTTATTTCATGTTCTCTCTGCTTTTGGCTGGAGCAACGTACCTCTGCCTACTACCATTTCTGCTGCTGATTAAAACCGATGACTACTTTGGAAATAAATAAATAAATAAATAAATAAATAAATAACCAGAGTAACCTATTTCCTCCAAGATCTTCAGGCCAATTTTCATGTTGTAATCATTAAGGAGAATTTACTGAGCTCCTTCCAGGTGCCATATCCTGTTTGACATCTGTAAATGAATCTGTAGCGATGCAGCTGAGGAAGAGGCGACAGGTAGCATTGACGTCTGCCTTTCCTTTCCATGTCCATATTTCCATCAGTGTGGAGCCCAAGAAATACATTCTTCAGGAAAAGATCTAGCCAGTCACACTTCCCTGGAGCTTTATTTTCTGTGCAAAGAGCCTGACTTGTGGAAGAGATCCGGGCAGCAGCACTTGGCAAGGGCGGCAAATGACTTCGATGGAGACTAGACTTCCTCCATCCCCAGGGAATGGGGGTGTGCTTATGAGCTATGGTGGTGAATTCCACTTATAAAGTGTCCCCATTCACAACAGACTTGGGAGGACCAGTTGGTAGGTGGAACCAATAAAAACTGTTCAATCTGCCCAAAACCACTCAGGTTCAGCCATCCAACCAGACATGCCCACAGACTCTGTGCTCCTGAACCAGTGAGCCTCCTAGGAACTCCTGGGAGAGAAGACCAGCTTCCCAGGGAGCTCAGTGACCACATGGGGCTCTGTTCTGTCCCCCAGCTTACCTTAGCTATGTACGCACTCTTCCTTTAAGGGGACAATAGGGTAAGCATGCCAAGACTACTTATCCACTGAATGGTCGAGAAATGTTTGCCATTGAAAGCTGTTTCACTTCCTGCCTGATGCCTCAAAGCAGCTCTTTAATTAAGTTAGTCCTTGCTGTTGCTAACGCCGCTGTGTGGATGCCCCATTCCTCCTGATTTTCATTTTCAGAACTGGGTTATGATAATGGAACACTTGGTATTCTATTGCTTACAATTAAACCACAAGGCAGTCCAACTAAGGAGAGGAGTCAGGGATGACAGGATGGGAGTAAGTGGTACAGAATGAGAGGACCAGACACTGGGGACAGAGCCAGCAGGCAGCAAGGACAATCTTTCACCCTGCCCTGCAACCTTCATCTATGGGAAACTGAGTCCTTAGACTGCACAACTAGCACCGACCCCCATGAGCAAGGGTCACCTCATCTGAAATGCATCTTTTCTAACTAAGGTCAGCATATGACTTCTCCCAGTGACAGATATCAAAAGGAACACCCAGGATGGCTTTATAGCAGAGCCCTGTCACTGGGGCCTGCTGGTGACTGGAAGATCCTGTTGTTGCTAAAATCTGAGTTCTTCTCATTGCTCATAAGTGTCTAGCTTAAAATACAGACAGCTGCTGTGTCTTGCATGCTAGCTCTGTGCCAGGTACATGATATACGATGTACACCTGCTCATTTTATCTCCTGTGACATGCTGCTATCTCTCCTTACAGATGAGGAAATGTAGGCACAAAGTGGCTAAGGGACGTGACCTGGGCCAGCCGCTGACACAACTCTATCCCAGGCGTATGTGAATACAAGCCCGTGCTCCCTGTTCCCAGCATATTATGCCAGGGCTTTCTGGTCTACTGCTAGCATTCTGTTTAAGAAGACCCCCTTGCCAGTAGTACAGATGTATTTGTTCTCTCAAGCAAACATGTTCTCACAAGCTCTTTGTGAAAGAGCTCCCATACAGCAGGCCTTGGAGATGAAGAGTTGAGGTAGCTAGAGTCTCCTCCACCAGATGAGATCAGGCATGCTCAGGGTAACACGATCTAGTTTTATTTGTATGAGAAAGGAGTCCAGGTCCCTAACCCCTCTTCTTGATCATTTAATGGAGACTCAAAATCCTACCTATGTATCTCTTATAACACCTCCCTCATCCCAAACTATTTACAAACCATGGTGTGCATCCTTTATCTGCCTGATGACCTCTGTGTCCTTGTTCCTTGCTAGAAGAATCCTCTTTGGGTCCAAGAGGCCATTGACCAAGGCCCACGTGCTGGGCACAATTGGTCAAGATGCTCTTAGCATTCTTGATGCTCTCTCCCAGCCTCCCTTGTAGCTAGCAGTAGTATGGTCACCCAGCTTTAGCCAAGAGACCAAAGATATGGGATGACTGTATTCAAAACTTTTTTCTGGACAAAAATAAGATAAAGTGGGTCTCAGAATGTCTCCCCATGCTCTCCCACAGCCTTCATCCTGCGTTTGCCACCTAGGTCTGAAATAATCATCTAATAAACAGTCCATTGGAACTGAACACTGAAGTGGAGCCTCAGAGAGAAAGGTTTCTAAGAGATGACA
Source organism: Montemys delectorum (assembly GCA_019843815.1). Lineage (NCBI taxonomy): Eukaryota > Metazoa > Chordata > Mammalia > Rodentia > Muridae > Montemys > Montemys delectorum. The sequence continues at coordinate 3,045 of JADRCD010231455.1, forward strand.
TCATGGCCTCCTTTTCTCACCCCCACAGGAGCCACACCCCACACCACCTGTTTTCCTACAGCATCCTGCTTCCTTTATGGGTCCCTGAGGTCAGGAGCCACATCACAGGCCTGAGCACACGTGGGCACTTTGACTGACTACAGGTCTCCTAGAACCAAAAACAATTCCAAGGGTTCAGAGTGACAATTTCACAAGGGAAGGAGAGCCCACAGATTGCAGGTTTGATGTGGCTTTGACAAAAAGCAACTCAAACCAGTTGAGCAAATCAGACTCAATTTGTGGCCTGCTTTCCTTGACGGCATCTCCTAAAAGCACAGCTTAATGACTCCATGAACAGTTGTGCTTTTATTGGATAAGCGTAGTAAAAGTGTACAAAATAACTCTCTGCTGAAATGGAGAATTCTTTGGCAGCACCTGAACCAAGCTCATTTGTGCATTTTAAAACAATTTGCACTTGGCCTTGTGCTGTGTTGTTCTTGCCCACATTGCCCCGATGGTGCCAGTGCAGGATTACTCTGCAGTGGTGCATACACTCCTTGCCAGGACAGCCCCATCACCCATATGCCCTCCTTCCTGGCCAAGTCACCTAACAGCAATGACACTGGTCTCTTGAAAGGGGCACTATGAGGCATGTATGTGACAGCTTCCAAGTACTTGACGTGTGGAAGCAAGGACCATGGTGAAGGGAGCAAACGGAAGTTTCCAGTGAACCCGCTTACTAGCCGTCACGTGGTCATCATGTTTTGATGGTGATGATAATGCTGATGATGCCAGAGATACTGCTGGTGATGATAATGGTGTAATGGTGACGCCAATGCTGTTAGCCTTCCTCGGGGCCTCCCTTCCTCACTGGGGGCAGTGAGAATGTCTTTGCAATTGTTTATTGCCTTTTCCACTGATCAAATGTACCTAGGCTGAGGTGCATCAAATCTCCCGAGTAGATTCGGGGTTGAAAATATGGCTCAGTGAATAATGTGTTTGCTATACAAATAAGAGAACCTACGTTTGAGTCCCGAGGAATGGTAGCATTAATTTATAATCAATCCCATCACTTCTACAGTGAGATGGGAGGTATAAGCAGGAGGATGCCAGAAGCTTCGGGGCCAGTAAGCCTGGCCCCCACATGAACTAGCAATAAGAGACCCTGTTTCACATGAAGTAGAAGGTGGGGACCAATTCACACCGGAGGTTGTCCTCTGACCTCCACATGTGCACTGTGGCACACACGCACACATCACAGACAGACAAGAAAATGAATTCATAGAATATTGAAGAAATGGTCCTGTCTACACAGAACCAAGAGACTCCCATAACCCTCTCTGCTACAGGGCTAGCAAGTTGTAAAATAGATCCAAAGCTTTCAGAAGTACATGCCAAAAGCCATCCAGGACCCTTTATCAGATGAGAGACCACCCATACCACACAGATACCTGCAGGAATGCATGTACACACACAAGCTAGTTGCTGTATGGGGATAGTGCTAAATTCTTACTCCTCCTCTCATTTAGATTCTATGTGTGGACTTACTCACAAATTTATAGATGAGACAAGGCCTTAGGAGATAAAGAGACTGTTTATCGATGGGGCTGGAATGTCAGCTCAGACTTGGCTAGATTCACAATGTGTTCCTCTCTGTTATGCCCTCTGGATCTATAACTGGTCCAGAGGAGGAGGCAGATGCTAAGAGGCCACATTCTTATTCTGGCCCAGATGTCAGGGAACAGTGGCTTTGGGAGCCCACCTTTGCCTAAGTCCACAACACCAGGGTGAGGGACCAAGCTCCAGAGGGTTCCATGAAGGAGATCTGAAATGACACATGCTGCATTCTCAGTGGCTGAGTCATTTCTGTTAGTTGAATCAATTGGAAATATTTTCTAGGTCAGACTTCATTATAGAAAATTTCAGAGAAAGCAGAGCATTCTGGGAAAGGAAAAGGAAATTGGTTACAAATGTCTCTTGGCCAGGTAGAGCCATTCTTCATGTCTTGGTATATTCTTCCCTACACACACACACACACACACACACACACACACACACAGAGAGAGAGAGAGAGAGAGAGAGAGAGAGAGACAGACAGAGAGAGAGACAGACAGAGAGAGAGACAGACAGAGAGAGAAGCAGCCAGATAGACAGAGACAGAGACAGACAGAGAGAGACGCATGCACACACACACACACACATGCACACACTCACAGACACATACAGACACACAAATACATACAGTTGTGCATATATTAATAATGGAGATCCATCCTGAGAAATGGACTTTACACAATTGTGTCTTTGTGTAAACTCCCCAGAGTATACTCACAGCAACCTAGACGAAACAATGTCACAGGCCTCAGCTGCATGGCACAGCCCATTTCTCTTAGGCTGTACAACCATACAGCATGGTACCGCACTGAATGGTGTAGGCAGCTGTAGTGCAATGTTAGGTATTCATGTATGCAGCCAAGCTTCTGATGACAAATGCATAAGTAATTTAAGCAGTGGGTTGAACTACAGAGAATGTGACCATGCTGCTACTGGCTGATAGGAATTTTCCAGCTCCATATTAACCTTATGGGCCCACCAGCCCACATGTGGTCACTAGCCAGAAAGTTCATGTAAGAGTCAGTCTCTCTCTTTCTCTCTCTCTCTCTCTCTCTCTCTCTCTCTCTCTCTCTCTCTCTCTCTCTCTCTTTCTTCCCCATCTCTTCTCTTCATGAATTCATATAGATGCCATGTCTACATATATATTTGTTTTTACATGTTTTATTAGATGTAATAGTTTACATGTAATATTGTAACATAAACATCTTTCCATATCATTAGCCACTCTTTAAGCTGATTTACTTTTTGTGTGTTTGTGTGCATATGCAAACATGTGCATGCAGGTGCGCATGGAGACCAGAACTCAATGTCAGATGATTTCTTCTATCACTTTCCACCTTATTTTTTGAGGCAGAATCTCTCACTGAACTTATGCTCACTGATTGGCTAGACTGGCTGTCCATCAAGCTCTAGTAATTTGTCTGTTTCTGCCTGCCCCCTCCCAACACCCCTGCCCCCAGCACTGGAGTTACAGATGCATATCACCATGCCCAGCATTTACATCTATGCTGGGGAATCTGAATTCAGATCTTCATGCTTGAAGACCAAATCTAGATTCACCAACTGGGATATCTCCCAAGCCCCTAAATCAATTTTAATAGCTTTAAGATATTTTGTATATGTAAATAACAAAATGTATTGTTGATGCCTCTACCTTAGACATTAAAATTGTTTATTTCCCATACATTTAAAAATGGAAATCGGTGCTCACAGACCTGCCCTAAGCCTGAAGTGAACTCCTGGGAGTTAAAGTGCTGAGCTGGGATACAAACATTTCCACAATGCCAACCTGCCATCTGAGAAGACTTTACATGTCGTGCTGTCTTTGTCCTTTGTTGGATGGGACAGAGAGTGCTGTAGAGTTCATAATGAAGATGAGGTTTTGGCTGGTAGATCTGAGGCCCACATGGCCACATTCTCTCCGAGGGAGTCAGTATTTGAAGTGAAGATATGCTGAGCGGCATATTTAGTGCAGTGGGAGCAGTGGGACGGGAGACAGAGAAGTGACCAGTGGTGCCTTCACCAGCTAGCCTTGGGGAAGAACTGACATAGACTTGCTCAATAGACATACGGAGGCTCTGGGGAGCAGGCCTGCTTCATCTCTAGAATACCCTGACAGGGACCGCAGGAAGCTAAGGCCCTCCATCCCATTAAGGTGGGAAGTATAGATAACCCACAGGGTGACATCTGCCACAGCAATGATGGCCTTAAGACAAGGACAGCATGTTCATGCGGTCAGCAGCCTTTAACAAGGAAGAAGATGCAAATGTCTTGATTCAGGGGGGTACCCCAGGCTGGAGGCAAGTGGGAGCCCCAGGGTAGGGACCCCATACCCCTTATGTGGCAGTTCAGACCCAACAGTTTTGAGCTACAGACAACAGGATCAGTTTTCCTAGGTTTCTCTGACATTTTTAAGCATTTCAGTATGCTTTCTAAGATGGACCTGACATCCATTCAACCTCACATGTATCTGGTAGCCAGGTGGGGGTGCTTTTCTTAACTCATGGGGCTTTGGTGTGGGACAAGGGATGGGGATGCCATGGTGTCAGTTGTCAGATCTCAAGCTCACTCTCAAGCTCACTCCTCGCTTACAGCCCCAGATCCCAAACTCTCCCGTGTCCACAGGTGCCCAAGGGCTGAGCACTTTAGCGGCTATAGAGCTTGTGAGCCACTGATTGACTGCACCATACACTGAGGGGAAGTGTTAACTAAGTAAGGTTGAGAAACCTCAGTTTCTGCTTCCTAAACATATTATTGTTTACTTAAGATTTGGCCTTGTTTCCAGAAATTAGCAAATGGAAATATATTTTGACTCTTTTGCTAAGTGTGCTGGGAATACATAAATCTGCTTTTCTATAAAAGAGATTACTAATCGAGACTTAAATGTATGAGGATCAGAAATGAAATGTAGGACATTTCTACAATGTTCAAGACCTCAAGAGTAAGTTAGAGGAAGATAGCTCAGTGGGTGAAGCATTTTCAACACAAGCATGAAGATCTGAGTTTGAATCCCCAGAACCATCGTAAAAGATGGATGCCACAGTACATCTGTAACTGCAAGCACTCCTACAGATAGACAAGGGGCAGAGACAGGAGCTCATAAGCCAACCAGCACGTCGTATAGCAAAAAAAAAAAAAAGAGAGACCCTGTCTAAAACAAACTGGAAGGTCCCTGACATGTGTCACATGACACAGTGGGAGTGGAAGAGTAAATTAGAAGTCTAAAGAACCCAACTCCTGGAAGAGAGCCTTCCTCTTTAAGCACCTACCCAGTCATCTACCAGCAAGCATGGCTACCAACTACCAAATGCATATGTTCTTGGCAGGCTGTCTTAAGACTGTGTAAGCTCTGTGATGTGGGTAATATTGTTTTTCCCATGCAGACAACTTTTTTTGTGGTAAATCTCTCAATATGAGATTGCCCGTGTTAACAGACATGCAAGTGTTCAAGCAAGTACTGCTCGCTAGGGGTCCACTGTCTATAGTTTATACATTCGGCTTCGGGGACACTTCCTGCCCACTCCCTTCTCTCTTCACTTCCTGGTATCATTCCATTCATTGAGGCCGTGAATGTGGCTACTTCCAAATGCCACAAGTACATGAAATCATATAGGGCTTGTTTTCTGTGACTGGCACATTTTACTTAGTAAATGTCCTCAAGGCTTACCCGTGCTATTGTCTAGTATACAATTTCCTTCTTGAGGGCTAAATAATTTTCCATCGTTTGCCATGTTTTCTTTATGTACCTTTCTGTTAATGGACACTTATTAGGACTGTTTCTATTCTTTCCTATGCGGGCATTCTGACTGAACCCATTAGACAGATGAGTTAATTGAGAGTCAGAGAAGTCAGGAAGCCCTCAAATTCAAATAACCTTGTCAAACTGGGCCTTAACTAGCTCTCCACCTCCTCCCTGCCTATGGCTTGTGTACCACAAGCTTTAGCAGCCACACAGAGGGAAGTTGCCAGAGTCTCCTTTCTCTCTGTTTTACATGTAGCCTGCAGATCCTTCCGGGCTTGCCTGCAGGTGCTAAATGCGAAGGGATCCAGGCCAGGCTAAACCATCCTCTTTTAAAGGCCTATTGCCACCATTCCACAGTGTCCTCCTCCAACCTGCAATGAAAACACACAGGGGAGGGTTGTAAAATTCTTGTTGTGTGTGGCCAGGCATGTTTTGTACCAATAGGGTCAGTTTCCTTGGGCCGACAGGTGCTGAGTAGACTGCTGGCTTCCAGGGATATCCTAGCCAGAAGAGAATGGAGTGGTGAAAGAGAAACAGTAGCCAATTAGGACAGTTTTACTGCCTGGAGTCCCAGCAGGAGAATCTGGGTCATCCCCGTGGAGCAGGGGTTGGCTGGGAAAGATTTACCACAAGAAAGGAGGTGCTGTTGTGGTATTAAGACCAAACTGAAGAAAGAAAGAGACCAGGGGCCATGTTAGGCATCTCTGCATCTCTGTAGGGATGGGTGGGCTGAGGCAGTGTGAGTCACCTGGATGACCCACCTGCAGTTCCTCCTGTCCTAAGACGGGAATATTTACACCACCTCAGGTGAAGCAACTAGCTGCCAGGCTCCCAAAGACCCATGTTGTCAGTGCAAGGCAGAGAGTACAATTTTTCACCTCAGCATTAAAACACAACATGAGGACTTGAGTGAGGCGCCCTTTGGGATCTCTCTCTTCTGATTAGGAAATGCAGCCAGGAAGGTTAGTTAGGAGAGTTCGAATGAAGAGGCTCTTGGGTGAGCAACCGAACAGCCTCGCTGTCCCCCTTTCTTGGGAGCTTACCGGACTTAGCAGGAAGTCCCCTTTATCCAGACCACTTCCCAGCATCAGAAAGAACAGGACATCCTGTCCCCACAGCTCTACAAGGTCAAATCAACCAGCGGCATCTCTGTCCCCTTTTCTCACCAGAGGCCAGCTCGGCCTTCTCATCAACATTCTGCCGGCTGGGTGTCGAAGCTGAAGCTGCGGGGGAACTGAGAAGTAGGTCACCCCACAGGCTAGGAAGGCTGCTGTGTGGTTTCAGCTAACTAGGTTGCTGGAAAGCCCCCCTGCCCACAGTTATCCCCTGAGTCACCACCTCACGGTGAGGCAGCAGACGGACTCCGTCTGCAGCTCCCACGGCTGTGCTGGGTGGGGCATGGAGAAGGAGGGAAGCCTGTCTCCTAAACCAAATCCAACAGGCTCACCCTCATTCGCTGGAGACTTTCGAGAGCCTTCCAGAAACTAGCCTTGGTAAAGGAGCACCTGGGAGCACTGCTGGAGAGGACTCAGCCTGTGTCCTAGATCCCCAGTGCTCTGACAGGATCCAAGCACCTGGGCCACAGGAGCCGGACGAAGAGGGGGCCCAAGGGCCTGGGAGGTTTCAGGTGGCACAGGTCAGGTGTACAGAGAGGGAAGCCTGGGACCAGAGGACATCAGGGTAAGAGCCACCCATAGCTAGGTGGCAGTTGTTTAGATTTCCCAAGCAGAGTCAGAACAAGGGAGGGTGTCAGTGCAGTATTCATCCTCTTTGGCCCCACGTGTTTTTTGTTTGATTGATTGGGGGAGGGGGTTGAGAAGGGACTGTGTGTTTGCTTGCTTTTTTTGTTTTTTGTTTTTGTTTGTTTTCATTAATTTATTTATTTACTTTTACATCCCAATCAAAGCTTCCCTATCCTCCTCTCCACCCAGTCCCTCCACTTTATTTCCCCTCCCCCTCCCCCCTTTCCCCTCAGAGAAGGGGAGCCCTCCCTTGGATATTATCCTACCTTGGCATATCAAGTTGCAGTAGGACTAGGTGCATCTTCTCCTAGTGAGGCAAGCGAGGCAGCCCAGTTAGGGGAAAGGGACCCACACTCAGACAACAGAGTCACAGACAGCCCTTGCTCCTGCTGTTAGGAGTCCCACATGAAGACTAAATGGAACATCTGTTACATAAGCGTAGGGGGCCTAGGTCTGTGCTGGGCATGCACTCTGGTTGGTGATTCAGTCTCAGTGAGCCCCGATAAGGTCTATGTGTTTTGCTAAGGAGGAGGCATTTTACCTGAAGATGCTGGAGATGGTCTGGATATTTTCTGGTGGGAAAATACGACTAGATAGCTATGTTAGAAAGCTGTCTCTGGGGCTGGGCAGTTCATTCAATCAGTAAAGCACTTACAAGATCTGAATTAAATCTTCAGAGCCCATGTAAAAGAAAAGGCATGTGACATGGCTCCTATTCGTAATCCCCATATTGGGTAGACAGAGACAGGCAGATCTCTGGGACTTCCTATCAGTCAGTCTAGCCTACTGGGAGCATTCCAAGCCAGTAAGAGAACCTCTTTCAATAAAAGAAGTAGACAGAACCTAAGAAATGATACTCAAGTTTGTCCACTGCTGGGAACACACACATACACATACACACACAGTCCCTCTGACCGCTAGGATGTGGGGACAGCTTGAAGATATAAGGGAACCAAAGAAGAAACTGCAGGCACACTCAGGGAACCCATTAGGCCTAAGGGAGAGTGACTCAGGACAGAGATTGCTTGGAGGGACACAAACTCACCCAGCAGATGACAGTGTGAGGGAAATGGGAGAGGCAGAATGTCAGACAAGCTGAGAATGATTTAGTCTGCATGCAATACCTGCTGTGTGTCCCTGGGTATGTGACCTACCTTCATCACCTTGCCTAATCTCTCTAGTTTCCTGATATGAGGCCTGGGCTTGTCCACTTGATGGGAAGGGGATGAGATACAAAAGGCATCAGAGTCCAGAGCTGGGGGGAATGCTGATTGAGTGTAATCCCAGCCTGGCACACCCAGCTTCAAGTGTCAGCCAGAAGATCTGGATGGATGGCATGGCTAGACACAGGCAAGGGGCATGTCAGAAAGAAAGTCTATGGCAGACATAAACCACAGAAACATTCAAGTCATTGCTACCCCGTAAATTTTCTTTAGTATACTCTAGAATGTCCTATATTTCTGTTGCTGTCCAAGAGAATGCCTAAATGCATTGACTATTGCTGCGTGTGCTTGAAATACGGCGACTGGGAATTTTCATTTTTTATTTCATTCTCGATAACTTAAACTTGAGCCCCTACCTGTGGTGACTCGGTGGCCAGGCTAGCCAAGGCAGATCAGGTTTGAAGCCAACACAAACTGTGCTTGAAGCAGAGAAAGCCCAACCTGCACTGGAACCACATGATCAATGACTTTTGCTTAATGGGTCTGAGTGCCTGCTGCTAGCTCTCCTCCCCATTTCTTTGTCTAACAAAGACTCACAAAGGTGAAGGAAGGACCCATCTTTACATACAGAAAACCAGGCAGGGTACCAGACTGGGGAGATCGCTCGGTAGGTAAGGCTTGCTCTTGCCTTGCAAGCATGAGAATCCGAGTTGGATTCCTGAAACGCTCATAAAGATCTTGGTGGTTGACACCTGTATTCACGGCATTGGAGAGAAACAAGGATGAGAAGAGCCATGGAGCCAGCCAGTCTAGCCAAATCAGAAACTGTAGGGTTCAGTGAGAGACCCTGTCTCAAGAAGTCAATGGTGGACAGCTTCTGGGGAACAATGCCCATAGTTGCCCTCTGCACACAAACACCCTTGCACATGCACACATGCACACACTCAAAGAAAAGCAGAACATAGCACTCATATGGAGCATGGGTATCTACAGTCCCCATCCCTCTCCCAAGTACCACCCCCCCCCCAGAAAAGGATGAGAACACCATCCTATGGTCATAAGTGAATTCGTAGCCTATATGAAATCTCCCCTGGGGTGCACTAGAGTTGGAAGAAAGGGGGCCAAGAACAATTCCTAAAGGTGGGTAGATACTTAGGGGACAGTTAGGGGATGAGGAGACTCTAAAGGAATGCAAAGGAAATATCCAGAAAACTGGGAGGAAATCATTTCTCTTTCCAACTACCATTTTCTTCAGGTAGTCATTTGCAACCAAAGGAGAAGAAATTCCCCGGTCATCAGGAAGTCCATTTAGGCTGGGAACCAGCATGCATGGCAGTGATTGCCTGAGAGAGTGGCCCATCAGGCCCAGAGTGGGGGCAGAAAAGTCAAAATGTCCCTGGGAAACTGACCTGGGAGGGTCTCTTTGAGGAGGAGAGCAGCTGCTGCCCAGCACTCAAGAGAATTTCCCTGGAGTGGAGTCACCCTTTGAGTGACCTCAGTGGGCTCTGAGTGGAGACTGGGAGCCATGTTGCCCCGATAAGCTTGGGGGGAGGGGGTGGGCAGCCTTAAAAAATGCCAAGGCCTTGCTAGGAGTGAGGTGAAAAGGGCCCACTACAGGCCTGAGGGGACAGCTCAGCACAAGAACCCAAGTTCAAACCCCCAAACCCACCTGAGGCTTACTGTTCAACCTGTGAACATCGAAGTGACAAACCGAGTGAGAAACAGGGAAACGAGAGCAGCAAAGTGGGGACACCTGTAAAGATACTTGAGGTTGACCTTTGGCCCTCACCCAAAACCCACACTCATGTACATGTGTGGGTGCACAAGTGTGTATTCACACATACAACACACACACACACACACACACACACACACACACACACACAAAGAAAGGTACCCTTAAATGGTTTCCCTGAGTTCCTATGGAATCCTAAAAGAGTGAGCGGTCCCATTGTTATTTCTGACAGGGACTAACTCACGATGCAAACTAGAAGCATCCAGAGATGTTCTTCTGCTAGTTCCCATTAACAGTCGCCTGCCAGGGGTAAGCACATCTGTAATTACCTTCCCCATTCATGGCATTCCACATGCCATCCACCCAGCCCAGCCCCTTCTTGCCCATTCTGTTTCTCAGCTGCGAATTGAGCTTTTTCAGAAAAGAACGCCAAAGGAAGTCAAAAGAAAGTTTCAAAAAAAGAGACTGGGGCTCCCAGATAAATAGTATCATTGCCCCGAACTCATTGTTTCAACCACAAGATTTTATTTGGAGAAAGGGGGAAAAAAAGTGTAATTATGTCACGGTGGATTGCTAAATTCTTTGACTTCAAGCTCAATACTTTCTGCAAGATTTCACAGGTGAAATCCGCAGCCTTTAATTACTGCCTTGCGTGTTAGGAAAGAGACGCTTTCTTTCTGAATGGCTAATAACTTTATTGGAAGAGGTAATTATAGATCTGATGGCAGTGGTCAAAACCATGGAAGCCTGTGGCCAGCAACCTTCTGGGTTTTGACCCTTGAAAGCGGTGTGGTAGGCGATGCTTCCTCGGCCAGAGCTCTGTTTGTTTGGATTTGTTACAGTTTCTTATCTCTCCCTTTTCTTTTTAAGGGGTGGGGAAAGAAAACATTTAGAAATCGGTTCATTCCCTGGATGAATTTCTTCCCTTCCCAGAAAGTGAAAAAAAAAAAAAAAAAAAAAAAAAGTCTCCTGTAATTGGACAGTTTGATTGGAGGCAGGTGGTGCTGAGCGGAGGCAAGCAGAGCCACAGAGCCAGTTTTGGCTTCAAGCACACTTCCCCAGCTCCGAGTTCCAGCAGTACAGCATGGAAATTGGCTCCCCAAGTGCCAACAATAAATTTAGTCCCCGCTTTCCTAACAAGTACCTTATCAGCAACAAAGATATTTAGCGCACAGACCCTACACAATGGCAAAGCTAGCCTGGGATACCACCACCACCCCTCCCCCGCCCCCAGACCCTCATCCGGCCTTAATTTCCCAAGGCATGTTCTTGCTGCCACAAAACTGGGGTGTAAGCAGAAGTCTGGAAGCAATCACATACTATCATTTGAAAACACAGTGAGATTTTGTTTTTCTGGGTAAACTGGCCTGTGTGTTGCTCGTGTTGCATTATCTTGAGCTAATATTTGCTTGCAATATTTTTGAGTAACAAGCCAAGCCAGCATGGCTTCCCGTCAGAGATTACAAACGTCAGTCCTGAGAAGGGTCCAGAATGAGTGGTAGGGGAGTCAGCAGAAAGTGAATCCTATTCTTCTACTGCTTTCAGGCTACTGCTATGAGACCTTTATTCCTCTTCTCAAGGACTAGCTTGTCCATCTTATCCATCGCCTACAAATCAGCCCCAGAGAGGTTCACGACTTTGACCAACTTCACCCAGTAAGCCAGGAGAGAAGCCACAGACCTAGACACTAACTCCTCAGACTCTGACTCCCACTGTGTGTCTGTTAACTTCTTCTCTGTAGTATAAGCACAATTTGAAACTGCCTTTTATAAGGATTTTAGTAATAAAGAGGAGGCTCAGGCGGTAACTCAGTTTGTAGAATGCTTGCCAATATACATGGCGCCTTGGGCTTGAGCCCCAGCACCACAGCAACCAGGTCTGTGGTCCCAGTACTCAAGCGGAGGCAGGGAGTCACCCGGTAAGGTCATCCTCCGCCTTGGCTGCATATGAGTTGGAGGCCTGGATGGGGAAAGACTGAATTAACAGCTCTATTGAATTGTCATCCTTCATACACTGTGACAAGTCAGTTACCTCATATTTCTTCCCAAAGACATTTACAACTTGTCAAACCCCATACAGGAAGCAACCAAAGCCCTGACAGGGTTGGGTCAATGGAGGTGGGACCACACCTCAACAGGACTGCTGCTTAGCTGCAATAGATGAGCTTTATCCTCATTTGAGGGCCTGGAAGATGGTCTTGAGGAAGCAGCAGCCTCTGAAGCTCTTTGTCCGTCTTCTCAATTTGGCCACATTGAGTAAATCTTTTTCTGCTTTCTAATAATAATTATTATTTTACAATAATTAATCATTATTATATATTAATAAATAAATAAATCCGTTATATTCCAGACTTGCCATGTGTTCTTCTTCACTTCTGTCCATGTTCAGATTTTTCTAAATGTACTCTAGATTAGTTTTGAACTTATTCAATTGCAGAACTTGAAAAACAACCTTCTCCAATCTCAAATGGATGCAGGCAGAAACTAGCATCTCCCCCACCACCCCCAATCTGGGTCTGCTCACAGCTGGATAGCTGTATCAAATTATTCTATGAAAACTGGTTGGAGAGTTTGCTCAGAGCCTCTGAATTGCAACACTCTTGCCTGTCCTTCCAAGCTTGTGGCTCCCAACCTTGACCCTTGCTCATGGGACTCTCAGAGCCTTAGGCTCTGCAGAAGACAGAGTCCCCTTAAGTGGCCAGGACACTTTTACAAATCTCATTGACAGACAACATTCCCTAAAGGCCAGCTAACTAGCGGGAAGGCAGCAAGGATGAGTTTCTCCCAGCTTCTTAGACAAAGAGCCCTTTTGCCCCAGATGAACAGCTTCATGTGGCTGCTACTTGGTGGCCGATGGTAATAGGCAAGCACAGAGAGAAGAGGTGTGCAGTAGCACCAGGAACAGTTTCTCACTGATTAAACCTGTCTGAAGGAAGACTGCATTTGGACAAGGAGTTCTGGCTGGGAGATAACTCAGAAATCTTGGCACTCCTACAGAACCAATATTTTTACAGAGGTGACACCATCTTAAACAATGTGCCCAGTGTGCAGGCTACAAGTGGCCCTCTATCCACAGCCAGGAAGGGTGACTGTCCTGCCACCTCTTCTGAGCAAAGAGACTCCGAGGGGGGCAGGACACAGGGGTAGAGAGGGAGCACGTTGGGGCACAGTCAGGAAAGCCACTTCAGGGCTCTCCTTCTGTAAAGAAGCCACCCTTGTCTCCCCCTCCCCCCAACCCCGTGCCAAAGCTGGCTTCCCATGGTAGAGACCAGCTGCAGTGTCACCATCTCAAAGGCCAGATATTCTGCGCTATTTGTTTTTCCAAGCCTGTGTGGAAACAGCCACGCACAAAGGCAACAGCACCCTGGAGTTTCTCCTCCTGTGTCCTGAAGTTCCAGCACCTCACAGACAGGTGCAAGGGCACCATGTGCCATGGCCTCCTCCCTCTTTGGCCTGCACTCTTTCTCTGGAGAAGTGCCACATGTCCCTCAGTCTGTCAACAGCAACCTCCTCCTTCCTAGAATAGCATTTCTTCCCAAAGCCTTTATCATTTCCCAGAAAAAAGCAAAAACAAAACAACAACAAAAACAAAGCAAAACAAAACATCTGCCGCCCCAATCCACAACATCACCTAGGCTGGAGGGGTCCAGCTGGGATGAGAAAGAGGCATTCCACAGCCTCTTTTGTGCAAACAGGTGGGCAGGGAGCTGGAAAGTGGCCCAGGCCGTATCAGAGTGTTCTTGGCTAAGGTTGAAGGCCAGGAGACAGTGGCATCTGTGCATCCACTGTATTTGTTTTCTGAGCTAATATAGCCAGGGCCTGTGAATGGGATGCACAACAGATCCGAACTCTGGTTGTTCTGGAGGCTGAGGACCACCGTCAAATCAAAGTGTGCCGTGTCCCCTCTTAAGCTGTGGACACACCGGGGACCCTCATTTCACTTCACCTTTAGGGCAACCTGGCTTTTCCTTTACTTCTTCAAGAAGGTCCTATGAGCCATATTTTGACAGATTATATCTGTGTTGTGCCTTCTCTTTCCACGAGTAGTTAACATACACTCTAGAATCGCGTCCCTTTCAGCAAGCAGACTCCAGCTCTTCCTTTACCAGAAGTGTGCTAAGTTGGTTAATGTCTTGAAGCTGATGATCTTGCCGGTAAAGTATTGAGATACAGAGGCCACTTCTCCTAGAGACTAACCGTCACTCACAGCCAGGGCCTGTCACGTGGCTAGCTCTCAGTGTACCCTAGCTCTGTGCCCGGACATTTTTGCAGAGCATCAGATGTAGATCTAAAAGCCCTGGAGAAAGTAAAACCTACCGGGTCCCTATGACAGACAGGACATACCCCCACCAGGCTCTACCTTTCATTATTCCTGATGGGGGAGTGCTTAGGGTCAGGTCACCCACTAACTTGGTGGGGGGGGAGGGGAGGAGGGGTGGGGAATGTTCCTGTCACATGTGTCAGACGAGGCAAGGAAAAGATGCATTTGAGCCACAAGGCAGCTTCCTTCTAGAAACTAAAACATGTCAACTATCTCGGCACAGCTCCCCAAGAAGCTTTGATGTCCCTGGAGTCTGTGAGCTGGGAGCAAGATCCTCCTAAGCCTCAGGGATGGTGACTGACTTCAGCCTCAAGGAGGGCAGCCTGGGCCTGTAGGACCTGCCCCCGGGCCAAGCAGCATCCTGTCTCCCTGAGGCATCCTCTCCTCCTCTTCTCTCAGAACATACCTACCTCCAAGAGTAGCCTCGGGAGCCACATCCTACCTCCTCCACATTCCGTCCTGCGTGAAGGCCCTGCCTCGAAAGGACATCCATTCTCTCACCTTTGCAAGGCAGGTCCCTGTTAGGAAATCTGTACATTTTCTGTAACTCTTCAGCTACCACTCATCCTTCGCCCAACTGCATTATCATGACTCCATCTTTAGTGCATCGCTAGGCACAGGTACCCTAAGAACACACGGAACATATATACTTAACAGGAAACCAAACTTAGATCAATGAACCGAACAGTCAAGGCAGAGAAGACAAGGAGGGAGAGAAGGGGAGGATGAGAGCTTTCTGTATGCCTGCCCTAGTGCATCAGCCTCTCCCTGCCTTGCCACCCACACCCACCCAGAACTTAGGACTCCTGCTTTTCCTCTGCAAAGACTGGCCAGGATGGTTTGGACTTGAGTGTATCTAAGAAGAGATTTGGTATTACTATGTATCCCAAGTGGGGCCTTAACGTCCCAAGTGCCCACCACACCCCCATGCCCACCTCCTGAGTCTTCCTTGGCTCTCTCACTTGGCAATGTGTAGGAAGCCATGAGCACTGAATCAGTAAAGCCTGGTAGTCAGGCCACAGCCCAGACTTGGAATGAAGTCATTGAAGCCACAGGTCCCGGTGAGGCCGCAGCCTCAGTTTTAACTGAAGGCCAGCTTGTGCGAGATTGTTGGGACTGGAGTCTCAACTCAGCTCAACTCAAACATGGGTCTACCTATGGCAATGGGTGCTGTATAGCCATGTGACACTCCGGAGTGTCACACACTTATCCCAGGTTCCTCACACCTGTGTCCCTGCGTCATATATACCACTAGTCCCAAATCCCACACGCCTGTCCCAAATACTGCACACCCGTCGCCCTGGGTGCTGCACACCTGCATTCCTGAGTCCTGCACACCTGTCCTGCATGTCACACATATGGGTCATAGGGTCCTGCTGTACTACAGACTTGACATATGCCTGACTGACAGCCAGCCCTTTAATCAGAGAATGCATACACCTTCCCATGAAGCCCATAACTATCCCTTCTCACTTGAGTCTCGCCACAATTCTGTGAGCTACTGCTAGCATACCCATTTTCCATGAAGAAAATGAGGCCCATGGAAATTAAGTCACCTGCCCAAGGTCACCTGGGAGGAGGTGACAAAGCCAGGCCTACGCCAGACCTCACATTCTGCCTGCTTGAGCCACTTAACCGCCTGATGGAAGAAGTCTCCACATGCTTGGGAGAAGTATGTGTAGTCATACCCCACCGGAGCATTTGGAGTGACTATATCCTACCCTTTGACCCTTTAAGTACCTTCCAGGAAGTCACCCAAGTGAAACGTCCCAGGATATGAGAGAAACCGTTATGCGCAAAGATGTCCGTTGCTTTATTATTAATTGAGTGCAGGCTACATCCTGAAATCCCGAGAGACACATAAATCACCACCCAAAGGAGACATTGCGGCACACAAGAGCGATGTGTTCCCTTAAAGGATGCTAGACAAAGAGGGTGGGGATGTGGAAGCTGTGCACTAAACTCTAAATGAGGACAGGAGCACACCACGCTGGGTGTTTTGTTTTCTTCTACTAGTCCTGCTTGAGCGCAGCTGCATGGGAACTGTACGGATATCAGGAAGAAAATGGAAAATGAGAACAACCAAGGTTTTGTCTGCTGAACCTACAATCTATGGATAATTACAACTTTTCAAGAAAACTGATGTGTAGGGGAAACAGAACAGAACTTACATTGGCAAGTACCAGGAGCTGACTTCGGCAGGAAAAGTTAGAGGTGACGGCTTTCCTTGAGGCCTCTTACCTTTTACATTTTGAGCTTTTCAGGAGTGAACATTGCAGGATTGATTTTGTTTGGTTTAAATAAAACATATATTTTAATTTTTCTAAGACATACTTCCCACCTGGGTGTCCCACCAGTTCCATACATCCATGGTTCTGGGGGACATTCTATGCCAGACTGTGGGAGCTTCTAGAAGTATCTAGCACATAGCCCAGGACCTATAGGCCATAATACTAAGTAAATGTCTCTATGCCACATATGAGGACTCATCCTAGTTCTAGGACAGACATGATTGTGGATACCAGTTCAGCTCCTTTCTGGCTATGTGACCCTAGGGCATACCAGTCCCTAAGCCCCATGCACATGACATACACAGTAGGTATTAAAATCCCTGAAAGTCATTATGTGCTGCTAGGTATTGAACCCATGTCACTTGGAGCCATTGTGAAGTTTTGTTACCTCGTCTGCTTCCATTCAACAAATGTCACCAAGTCCATCTCCTACCCTGTAACGGTGACTCTGCATGCCCAATGGATGCTAAAATGATGCCCAAGAGCTTATCAAGAGACAGCACATGGCCTACCCAGAGCTGTGTCTCTCCTAGAGAAAGACCCCGAACAGCCCTTCACTGGCAGGACCTGTAAGGAAGCTGCTGCGATGCTGGCTGAGGCACTCAGCTCCGGAAGCAAACGCCAAGCCTGACAAGGCTGTACTTCCATGAGAAGAGAGCCCTGCCCTAGCCCTACTTCTGGCTTGCTTACCTCACAGGATGACCAAAAAGAAAGCCAGGGGTAAACCATGCCAGTGACAAGGATATTATCAGATGGCTGAGGTAAGTGTGACCTTCCTCCCTGACCCTCACAGTGGCTATCACGTGATAGATGGTGACAGTCATTCATTAGCTGAATAGTGTCTCAGGCAGCGAAGAAAGAGCAAACTCACAGCTGCCATTGCCACGAAGGCCATGCCTTGTGTTAGAAACATCGGAATCTGAAGATGTGTATCTCTTGTAAGTCTCCTAAACGAAACCAACCTGACAAATAACAGAAGGTGAGGGTCTAGCCCCAGCTCCACCTGGGGCTGGAGTCTTGTTCTTGGCTAGCCTCACATCTACCTGGCCTAGAAGACTGTCATGTTCCTGTCATCCTATGACAGAATGGAGATGACACCCATTCCCACTCCATCCCCCCAACTTCTCTCCTCATCTTGCAGCACAACTTTATAACCTACTACACCTTCCCTCTTGCTGAGCTTGCCTGCTCATCAGACAGGACCTGCCAGAATAAGAGGGCCATGGATGGAGAAGCCACTCCCCACACACACCTCAGAAGGCATTTGAGAGGAGAGTGGCCCCAGGGTGGACTATGTTGCTGAGAGCTATCTGTGGTTTCCAGGGTCATGGGAGAGGCAGGCTGTAGGTCAGCATCTCTTCTGATACCAGGTTGTTCTAAAACCCAAGAAAGGGCCCCAACTTTCTGTCTCCCTTGATCATCTAAGGGACCTGAATCATGTCCCCCCCCCCACACACACACACTTCAAACCACAAGCCAGAGTTTTAACTACAGAGTGTGACTGTGTTTGGAGGTATCGGACCAAGAGCCTTAAAGAGATTCTGTCAAAGTGAGATCATCAAGGCTGACTTTGGTCCTAATATGAAGAGATTAGGATTTAGGCTCACTGGAAGGGTGTAAGCCCATGAGGACAAGGCAGAGTCAGGGAGAGAGGATCGAGGAGGAAGCTTGCTTTTGGCCTTCCAGTACATAAACCCTCTAATGTAGGTCTTTTTTATGGGGGTTGAAGCAGACGAATAGAGATGAGATAATTTTGTCATGGGGATTCCACTGATATGATGCCAAACGCTGGTGAGCACAGATTCCACTGTCGGTCACTGTGGTCTTGTCCCCACAGCTCACCATTGGCTGCAAGCTGAACAGATGGCATTAGATCTTGGAGTTGACCTCTGTCCACTTGGGAGATACACTCTGGTCCTTTCCATTCTAGGGGCCACTCTCCTCTCAAATGCCTTCTGAGGTGTGTGTGGGGAGCTGGTTGCAAGCCTTCCTGGCTGTCATTCTACTATGTGATCCAGGCTAGGATAGCTGCAGTTCTCTCCTGGCCCAGTAGCATTCAAGGTTCACAATGTTACACGGCCTTCTCTGACCTTGTGGATTCTAGCTCAAGCAAATGCTATCCCTCCGTTGTTCACTTCCTCTATGGATGCTAGGTTCCCAGGGCCTCCTACACTATGCCAGCCCTGCCCCAGCCTCCCAAAATTTAGCATCTTGGCTCCATCGGGGTGTGCTCCAAAGTTCAGCATTTGCATCTCAAGGACTAAATTCAGTAATAACACCACAATTTCACCAAAAAGCATTATAGTGATTATTGAGTTATATCAGGAGCTTGTTTAAGATAACATCTTATTTGTACAATGCAGCTCAAATAGCTAGTTAGTACAGCCCATGCAATTGTTAGACTCCTTCTGTGCATTAGCATAACCACCCTGGAAGCGTCTTGATGCTTTTAAACATAAGAGAAGCTAAAACCGAAAGCATAAATATATGTCTCTTAAGGTGGTGGCGGAGGGAGAATAAGAGGGTTTAGGTTGGCGTGTAAACAGGAATTTAGTTGTCTCTAGTGTGGTGCCGAAGGATGTGGAAATCCCTCCGAGTCGGCTCCCTTAAGGAAGCTAGAGTTGCCACCTGAGCCTTTATCCTCCATCAGCACTGTTTCTCCTGGAGCCGTGCTTCACCACTCTACGCGCACCTCAGAGGTCCTGCTCCTCTCTATGTTCCAGAGGATCTAGTGATGGAAGGAGTTATCTGGGGTCACAGGGCTAGTAACAGACTTCAGGTCTCTATAACTCCAAGGCTGGGCAGTATCACTAAATGTGGAGGAGGAGATTCCACTGGATTCTAAACAAGCTTCAAATGAGGAGGGCAATCGGGGTCAGTGCTCCAAGAGATGCACTCCCTACTGGCTCCAGAACTGGCTGGAGGAGGTTCCTACCAGGGAAATGTACTATCCCTTCCTGGGCTTTGCTTCCACACCACCCTGTCTCCCTCTCCTGGTGACTAGCAGGGCATTCCACAGGCTTCAGGCATGGTAGAACTTCCACTATCTCCAGTCCTCAGCGCACCATCACCCACAGCCTCCTTCCCTGCAAGCATAAGCCACCCTTCACTGTTAAGGGCCACCATTGCCTCCTGCTCCTCATCTCTGCCCCACCAGCTGGCTTTCTGTATTGGAGTTCCCATCCTTGCCAAACAAAGCAGCTCTCCTCATGAGAAAATGCTCAACCCAAGAGATCTGAGCTACTCTGAAGGAGCCCCCATCATGGCCCATGAGCTTGCTGAGCCCAGCACCCCATCTGGATCTCAGACTGGAGCATCTAGAACCTTCCAACAGGTCACACCAATGTGAACCATCCCAGTGTCAAGGCTTAACCTGACCTCTTCCAAATAACATCGGCTACCTTCTCTCTGAACTTAGGAAATAGGCTAACCAGTGATCAGTTTGATGTGGACCCTGACCACCAGGCATGAATATCATAGCTCTAGGAATTAAGCCAGGCATCGGTAGTGCATATTCTGTTTCATCCATGCAATGAATTCATATGATAAAGCACTTTATACCACACAGGACCAGGAAATCAGCTCAGGTTCTTAAAGAATTTTCTTTCTGCATACTCAACATTCTATCAGCTAAGACACTCTGACCTCAGAGACACTGCCAAGGGGGTGGGGGGGATTCTCCAGTTGACCCCTAAGGTGGCAGCCATCTTTCCTGTACACTGAGAACATATCCCTGTGGACACATATAGGATTAGAGGTCCCCATGTCAGTCAACACTACAGCAACTTTAACCTTAGCTGGGACAACATGGATATAAGCCACATTACTCCCAGATGCCCAGGGAAGGGGAAGATGGAATTCCCCAAGCTGGGGAATATGTCTTTTATTATCTTCCTTTCAGTCTTTTAGGCGTTGAATTGTGCCCTTCCCAATGATAGTACACTAATATTCTACCTCCACTGCTTTAGAGTAGTACAACCTGACTTGGGAGTGAGGTAAGTAGTGTGTAATTGATGTTCTTTTAAAAGGGGGGAAGTGTGAGGCTGAGTGGATAGCTCAGTCAGCAAAGCATTCGCAGGCATGAGGAAGGACGTGAGTTCAACTCTCCAGAAATACATTTTAAATACCAGGGGTGGTGCCACATGCTTACAATGCCAGCATTGGGAAAGTGTAGACAGTCAGATCTCTGGGGCTCACCAGCCAGCCGGCCTACCCTACTTGGGCAGAGCCAGGCCAATGAGAGATCCTATCTCAAGAGAACAAGGTGATAGTTCTTAAGGAACAGCCAAGACAACTGGCCCCCACATGTATATGCATAGTGTGCAACACATACGAACACACACACACACACACACACACACACACGCAAGCACAGAAAGAACAGAGGGAGAGAAACATTTGACTGACATTTAGTGGGAAGGCAGTGTGAAGAGATTGTAGGAGACCCCACGAGAAGAATAAACTGGAGGGGCACAGTTACAAGCCAAGAACACTCCTAGCTGCCAGAATGGAGCACCGGAGCACTCCCCTCCTGAAAGAGCAGCCTACCCACACCTGGACTTCAGACTTCTAGGGTCTAGTGGCACTTGGTTTACAGTTGTCCTAGGACACAAACAGGCCCAGGTACCCTCACTTCTGCGCATGTCTGTCTGACAGTACCTTCCCAGCGCACTACACAGACATCTTTGTCTCTGTGTCTACGGATGGGGGAAAAACTTAAAGATGTGAAGAAACTCAGGGATTGTCTCTTTGTGAGATGGGAGTCACATTTAGGCCTGGAACGTATCTGTGTCGCTGTCCTTGTCACTCCTGGTGAGCAGGCAGACTCGCCAGGGACATGGCAGGGTGACAAAGGGCGGGAAATGAGAGGGTGAGTCTGGGAGGAGAGCCACAGTCTTCAAGGACAAGAAAGTGACATTCAGCTGGAGACCCTCCCACATCACTCCCCACTATCCTTAGCCACATAGAGGGCTGAACACAAAGTCTTCAAGAAACAGCCTGGTATCGTGAGCCCCAGGCCCTGCAGGGTTCCTTTCTCTAGTGATCTTTCCAGTGTCTCCATCTCTGAGAAAATGAATTCCTGGAAAGCTCGCTCACTTTAGCTGGTCTCACATCAAAGGGAAAAGAAGTGACACTGGATGTGCCAGGAAAAGTTCCCAACAAAACTGGGTCTCCTTCCTGCTCTACCAGTGTCCCTGGCATCAAGCCAACTTCCCCTTCAGCCAGATGCTGGAAACCCAGAAAACCCCAAAACCCCCCACCAATTCATTCAGGGAATGACCACAACCCTGATAGCATCCACAGATGGAGAAACCCTCCACAAAACCATTTCTCTCATTCGGAGCACATTCCCCTTGAAGGGATATGATTTGTACGTCAGTGAGGGAAAAGCCCAAATTGTCACAGCCTAAATGAATGCCATCCAGCCAAGGAAGATTGGCCACCCAACCAGTCCCTTCTGCTCCTTGCCCCCTTCTCTTTCCCACAAGCATCCGAGGCTGAACTTGAGTTAGGCAGGCGCTGGCCTTTTCCTTTGTATTGAGAAAGAATCCAGGCCCTAAGACTTCGCCAAGCATGGGACACTAGCATCTCTGGTTCTTTGTTTCTGGGCTGCTGGGGACCACTGTTATGTGCAGGAGACAACGTGGCCTCTGAGGTTTGCCACCAAGGCAGCTGCTTTTGTGAAGGTCACAGGTCCCTTCCCTTTGCCTCTCATTCCTGTCAGAAATGGAGCTGATCAACAAAGACAGCAGGAAAGCCCAGCTTTCTTCTCAGGTAGGTGCAGCCAGAAGAGTCCTCCAGGGGGAGGAAAAAAAAATGTCAACAACGAGTTGGGTCACATGTCCGCCAGTGGCTCTGTCCCACAGAGGGACTGTTTTTAGATGTCTATCTTGGCATAGCCACTGGGAACCCATTGCAGATGTTGGAGTGAAGTCATCTCTCTCCACCTGGGCAGGTTCTAATAAGGACTCATGCAGGTTGGACTCAGGTAACTCAGAGTGACAGGTGGTCTTTAGCTATGTGCACCCAACCTTTGAGTTTCCAAGAAAGGAAACCAAACGGGGCCTGGAACCAAGTACTCCCCCATCTGCCACTGAGTGAAGCTGCCTAGCACATTACTGCTTGGACTTTGGAGGCTAGAATCTAAGACCAAGATTCTGGTGATCAGCCTGTGTCAAGGACATTCTCCCTGTCTTACAGATACCCACTTCTTATTAATCTTACAGTGCTCATGTGGGACAGAGACGAGGTGGGAAGACAGGAGCACTCTGCTCTCCTTCTTATAGAGCCACAATGCCCACTTGACCCTGGGAACCCCTTTCTAACCCTCATTGAATTTTAATCACTTCCTTGGGGGCTCAGTCTCCAAATACAGTCATGCCAGGTGTTAGAATTTCAACATGGGAATCTGGGTAGGGGAATTCAGCACACCTCACATGTGGGCTGGATCATGCTGACCTTCTAACACAAGCAGAAAACAACACAGACCTCAAGCCAGAGCTTGGGCTTGAGCTGGATACTTACAAATGCTTAAGTGTCATGTTCTCTCTCCCCATGCCCTGTTTTCATGCCCCTGGGACTCAGTCACCAGTTTGAAGAGCACCAGCTCCAGGTCAGGCTGCAAATGGCCCTCAGGTACAAGTGTTATGGTTGATGGCAGCAACTCCAGGGGGCGGGCAGATGATCCCCACTTTCTACAGTGAAAACTGAAGTAGGAAGGGGTGGCAGTGATGCCTGGCTGCTAAGTGGCAGGATTGGAATTTGATCTTAATCAATGTCGCTTTCTCATTCCAACAACACACTCCCAGTGTGAAGCCTGTGATAGACAGAGATGAAAAAAAAAAAAAAACACAACCGCGCTTAGCTGGCGAGGAAATCTCAGCACAGTGAGAGGCTCAAAGCAAAGAGGGAAGTGAGGTGGGGGACGCATACAGACTGTCGCTGTAGGGTTTGGGAAGAAAGCATTCTGGGGAAAGAGCGTCCCAGAGCCAAGGATAAGAGCAAGAGTTGGCTGGGCAAAGCAGAGGGAGATGGGGCAAGGTGTACGCAGAGGACAGGGTGGTAGGAACTAGCTCCAGTTTGAGCAGTGACCCATGGAGAGCCCTGCCATCCTGGAGACTGAGGTAAAAGTTCAGGGTCTTGCCAGAGGAGGCCAGAGAGGCAGGCAGGGCCTTCTGTGTGTCATCTGGGTGGGAGATGTGTCCTCAGAACACCATGATTCTAGAGGTACCACTGGCAGCCGGAGCATGGACTTTAAAGGGAACGAACCAGAAAGCTTCTGAGAAGATCGGGAGGGAAGGGGGCAAGGCCTGGACCAAGAAGGGGCAGTGGGAAGACCAGAAGGGGGCCTGGTGGAGGAGAGATGGCCGAGACTGAGAATTGCATGAATGTAGTCACAGAGAGACCAAAGAACCTAGGGTGTTCCCTCACCACTGGTGTAAGCCATAGGGGTTTCCCCAGAGCAGGAACAGCAGATGCCAGCAAGGCAGAGCCAATGTCAGGCCATGCAGATGTCTGCTCCAACCCCCCCCCCCACCCCCCACCCCCCACCCCCAGGCTTAACTGCAAAGCCTTGGGCAACATTTCATCCCCATCTCTACACCAGAGACGGAGCTGTGAGGAAGTCCTGAAGAGAGATCACACAGCAGTGTGCACAATGTCTGGCACTTGGGCGACAGACACGGCTATTTATATCAGACACATCGATGTGTTTCTTCCTTGGGATGTTAGCATACTCTTCAGGACCCATCCTGAGAGAATGTCCCCACCCTGAGCCTACCCATAAGCATTCCTGATCCCTCTAACTGCATTGCGAATTGGGGGACCTCTTGGCATTCGATAACAGACTAGTGGTTCACAGAGCTTCCCTGGCTAAGTTGGGAGCTCCATCCCTGTCCCCAGCTCTGGTTCACTGGGGACCGCTTCTTATACCTCCTCTCCAGGACAGAGGTCCTCCAACCAGAGCAGCATGGCTACTCCCTTGATAGTTGCTGAAACAGGGCTAGCAGGGGGAGCTTGGCAAGTGTGTACTCACTGAGCACGAGTTGCCAAGTTTGCCCGGGGCTGATGACTTACGTACAAGTTTCAGTTTATTCCTCCAGTAGCCAGCCAAAGGTGGATTTTTAAACTGATAAACACACCTGTGTTTAGCACAGAAGGAGAGTTCACCCTGCTCCCTAGTACTGGTCCTGGAACAGTAAGGTCTATGGGCAAAAGAGCATATTGACTTCTCCCAGGGAGTAACTTCTGCTCATGTAGAAAGCACATTGTCTCATTAAGCCCTTCGCTCCAGGAGGTAGGTAGTATTATCCCCATTTTATAGGCAAACAGACACGCTATAAGTCCAGTCTATGGAGTACCTAACTGCCTTTGAGCCCAGGAAAGCCGTTGATGTTTATCCTAGGAACTAGAAAGGTTGGTGTGATGAATGCTTAAAAATAGGCATTTTCCTATTACATTTTCCCACCTTTAGAACAGGTATTATGAAGCAGGTACACAGCTGAAGGGGGAAAAAAAATCCAGCATGGTGACTCAGCTCCTAGTGAAATGTTGTTTCTCCCCTTCAACCTGACATCCGCAAAGCCCACAGAGGATGAAAGACAGACAGACAGACGGAGACAAGGAGAAATAAAAGGAGAAAGAGGAGGCAGAGAGGAGGCAAGACTCGGGCCACACTCATTTCCTCTCCACATAGTCCGCAGCCCCAGTGGGTTTTAGGGGTACTGAGCTGCCTGCTGTAAAATCAAGGGCAAGCTGAAGAGCTGCATCTTCTCTTTTAAATAAGCCCTTGCTCTGACAGCATCTCATTCCCTGCATCAAGCTACAGAAAGGGCCATCCAAGGGAAGTTGGATTTGGGATGCATCCATGAGCAGGGGTGCTTAGGCCCACCAGGTCTGAGGAAGACTATTGCCACAGCTGCCACCGCAGTCTCCTCCTCCTCCTCCTCCTCCTCCTCCTCCTCCTCCTCCTCTTTCCTCTCACTCCTGGCTCCCTTGCCCTAAGTCTCCCTCTTCCCCCTACCCCCTACTCTTCCTTCCCTTCCTTCAGGGCACCCGCAGGCCCCCCAGGAGACCGGAGCATCCAGCAAAGCCGATCTCTGTGAAATGTTATCAGAGGAAACACTTGAGAACAAGTAGCTACACCTGCTGTCACTGGCTTCCTGGTCCCCCGGCCTCCATGCAGGTGTCTCCACGGGAAGAAAGGACCCATTCAGGACTGTGGCTGGTAGTTTTTCAGCCAAGTTCCTCAGATAGGGCAGAAAGGAAGGACAGGAGGAGGAGGGAGCAGGGCCCTCCCAGGTGCCCCGGGCTCAGAGCACGCCACCTAACGTCCTTTACGGTGGCCCTCGGAAAGCTAGATGCTCTGCAGCTTATGTGATCACGCGTGCCTTGGGTCACTAAGACGAGACCTGCTTCCTAGGGCTTCGGGAAGACAGCCTGAGCTGTTGTTACCTTGAGTCACAAACCTGGCTCTGCCGAGAGCGAGCTCATGAGCCCACTAGACCCGGTGAGTGCGCTTACCCCAGGGATAGTCTACTTGCTGTGGCATCCTCCCCCTCATCACCCTGACCTACACACACAGCATTCCAGAAGACCCTGAGCCAGCAGGCTTCTTCATGTCTCTCTCCCTGGGACATCAGCCGAACACCTGTCCGCCCACACGCAGGCACTGCACCTGGCCACCTGGCCTGCAGAAAGCCTCTGGGGCCTTTTCCCACGGATTCTGACCAACTTCTGCCCCCACATCTCTCTGCCCCGTCACGCTTGGGCATCAACCTTTAATGGTCATTCTCCCCCAACCCCCTACCCACCCCCAAAGACTTGAAGTTCTCTCAGGCTCACGGCCTGGTTATTCATGCTTGTTAACATCATCTAATTCTCCATAAATGCTCAATCAATGCTCACCTGAGCAAACACCCTTAGATACAGTTCATCCCACTGCTGCAGGTTGGAGCGCTGAGGCTAGGAGGGAAAACTGTCTTCAGGACATCCAGAGCTTGTAAAGCAGCAGGGCTGGAATTTCAAGTTCACTTGAGTTCTGACACCCC
>JADRCD010231456.1:0-15172 GCA_019843815.1 Montemys delectorum
TATCTGCACGGGGCTCAGCAGATAATATCTCCTGTTTCTAAGGGATATTGATATATCTTAAAGTAGCACACATCTGTTATCTCACACATAGGATCAAAGCAACTGAGCACAATGTAGCCTGGTATTTCTCGTTCATGGGTTCTCATGAGGCCACATAAGCAGTTCAGTGTAAAGTCATTGGAAAGCTTGTCTGGACTTGAAGATCCACTGCCATCTTTCTCACATGGCTGTTACAAGGAGTCTCAGTTTTAGGCAAAAGCACTTGCAATGTTTTCCAGAGTAAGGGACAATGGAGAAGAAGAGAAGAAGATGTAAAATCAGAGAGGGAAAAGAAAAAAAAAAATAGTGGTAATATCATGGAGGAAGGAGGAGATGGAGAAAATAAGAAGAGACAGGGGAATAAAAAACAGAAGAGATTATAAGGAGGGAAATCTCAGGAGAGGGCTGGGTTATGATTATTGTGACTCCATCCCCAATTTACATACCACCATTGCTTGCTTTTCCTATTCACTAGAATAAGTTTTAAAAGCCCAGTACAATCCACAGAGGTTGATTCAAAGGTATAAATACTTGAGATCACTTTGGGTTACCTTAGAGGCTACTTACACCAGGAACTCTCTGACACTCTCAATCAGTATTTCAGATTCATCTTTCCACTCTATTCTTTGAACATCTTTAAGTGAACAAAGGCTTAACTACAGCTTTATCAGTACATACTCAGGTGGGCAAGTGCAAACCAGTCAGTATCATTGATTCCATTTCAGGAAGATCTACTACAAGAGCTTGAGAAGAAATATCTGAAAAGAAATGAAGTATCCTATCCCAGGCCACTCTAACTTCATCACTATTATTAAGTATACTTAAGTGGTCGAATAAATTCTACTCACATCCAATAGACTCTTTGCAGCAGAGTGGTATCAATAAAGTATTTACTAACAGAAATCAGATACCCATTTGCTTCTCTAGTCCCAGCTCATATATATTACCAATTCCTACTGTATCAGCAATGATCTCACATTGAAGGCCCATTGCTTATTGTGTCTTTACATCATGGTAGACATTGTCTTGAGACATGACAAAGGTCCACAGCTTTACTGAGTTTACAGTCAAATTGGAAGACAAATACAATTGAAAGAATTCTCTGGAATTAGATGAGTTGAATCCAACCTCAAGTATTATTTCACTGTGCAAATTGGAGTGCCTTTAAATGGAGTTCTTCAAATATAGATCAATTTTTCCAAAGCTTTCCTCTGTCCATTGAAGTCTGCCCATTGGAAAAAAAATGTCTTCCATAAAGTTTTTTCTACCAACCTAGTACTTTCTATCACCTTCTGCTTCCTTGAAACTCTGTAGCAAATTAGCACCTAATTATGAACTCTCTTGCTTTCATTGCTCAAATTGCCTCATTTGATTTAGTCATGTTGCCCCAACAGATGGCAATTTCTTTGAGGTCCAGGCTCCTCCCCAATGTTTAGAAGCCACTCAATAAGTGCTTGCCAATTGATGGCTAATAAAGATAAAATGTTTACTTCAATGTCCTTGGCCAAAAAACCCTGCATTTCAAGCTAAGCTAAAAGGACTAGCTTCTGCATTAATATTCTAAGTGCCTAAATCTGAACTTAATTTTAATTAAAATTTACATAAATTATTTTAATCAAAATAAATGCACAGAGCTCTTAATCTTTTCTGTACTTAGAATGCATTGGGGGAGATTGATAAGCTACTATAGCTTAGTATCAAAACTTAGCATTTGGAATATTAAATAATCCTCCCTTTTCCATAACTATGCAGAATTACTACTATTAATATATAGTACTATTTTTATTGAACACCTAAAAATCCTTAAGCTCTTGCTAAGAGTTTGGTTTTAGAATCACATATAACCAAGTAAATAAGTAACTCCAGGATTCCATTTTTTCCTTCTATAATTTCAAGACAATGACTATACATAGAAAAGGTATTGGAAAATTGCAATGGTTGTCTTTGTTTCTCTATCTCACGTTATTGATGTCTACACACTATTATGCTTTACAGTAAATGTTTCTTTAAATATATTAAAACTGTATTGACCTTAGGGTTAAAATTTAGTTAATCTTTCAACATGTGTGCACAAGTGCAGAAACCAGAAACACAATTAACTCTCCTTTTAGTCTACTAAGTTGATACTTCTCATCATTTCTTGATAGAAAAAATAAACATAAAACTAGGTTCATAGGTGGATTTACATAACAGTGTATTTTGAAGGAAATGGTAGGGAGGGTAATCATGTGACTGTTAGATTTCAGTAGATAATCATAAGAGAATTCTGGAAGTTCAAAGGTACTTCCAAAGGAGAGATACAGAGATCAATAATGGTTAGAGACAAGTAAAGAAGACTAATGAAAATAAAGCAGTATTCTTATTTATTGTTCTTTGTTTTATGAGTACAATGATCCATAGTATTATTGAATTGTACCCACTGTGACAATCATGTGTGTCATTGGGCATCTGTATTCAGATCCATCTACATTAACTCTCCAAAGAATCTGATGCTATTTCAATTCTAGAGATCTCTATCAACTCCATAGAATTTCTTTAGTAGCAGTTTGTCTATTAGTTTCCAAACTTGAGTTTGTTGTTTTCTTCTGTTCTGCTTCCTGCTCTTCTTTAGTATTTAAAAATAATATCAGAATGGGATGCTGTTTTTGTAAAACCTACATTTTTACAAAAATATTCATATATCTAAAGGATATTTAGCTAACAATGAGAGGAAGTGAAGAGATCTCTATACTGCTCAAGCAGGTTACAATAAATGGAATCTCTTAACAATAAACATTTGGATTATTGAGATATTAAATATTTATGCACTATGACCAGAAGATGTAGGTCCCAACTATAGGGTACAGAAACAGCTAGCTATTAGTAACAGTCTGTGATTAAAATCATAAACGAAGATGACAGTCACGAGGATAAGAACCATCATAGGGGAAAGAATGCGAATGAAATGGCAAAGATGAGATCCTACTTCATGTAGGTGAGACCAGAATTACACTGAGCCAGACTCCACACATTAGCACACACTATGTAGGTGAGATCAGAATTACACTGAGCCAGACTCCACACGTTAGCACACACTATGTAGGTGAGACCAGAATTACACTGAGCCAGACTCTACAGGATAGCACATGCTATGTAGGTGAGACCAGAATTACACTGAGCCAGACTCCACAGGATAGCACATGCTATCATCTTCAGAAGGAGAAAATATGACAAATAGGTGTAAAACTGAAAATAAATGTGTGAGGGGTATTTTCAGTGAGTTTCTTTAATGTTATAGACTTCAGCCTATAACACTATAGGGTTACTCTAACTCTCCTAAATCGACTACTGCACATAGACTTGTAGTATTTGAAAGATGTCATGGAAAGCAACTCTGGGAACAGGCTTGATGCTTTTCTTCTACTCAAGAGACTGTTTCATTACACCCCAAAAAATAGAAATCTTTATTTGTGCTTATAATTGTCTGATATAACAGTCTGAATTAAGACAAACTTTACTTTCATATGTATATGCTTCTGGATTTAGGAAATTTTGTAGAAGGGTAGGTCAATAAATTTGAGGAATATTAATTCACTTAGAAAATCCTACTCGAGCTATTCAAATACTACAAACTCTAATTGTGTTTCTTCATGCCAAACAGAAATAAAACAAAAACAAAAACAAAAACAAAAACATAATTGAAAGGAATTAAGTAATTCCCCAAAGGTAGAGAAACCACCTGAAGCTGGTTTTGGATGTACAAAAGTCATGATGTGGAAGCTTCCTAAAATAGAGGCAGCCAGTGTAAAACAGATAAGGAGGAAAATAGAATGTTTCTATGATAGCTCAGCCCAAATAGACATGGGTGATATAGCGCTGGGATTAAAAGGCTAGCAAGTCAGAAGCCTGGCAATCTGGAAATAAGGAACCAATGGAAACCATGTTCTGGAGGATGTGCCCAGGAGGTCTCAGGATAAATATTCCTCATTGGGATAGTTAAGAAAGTAACACTGGGAGTGCTCAGACAGACAATTAGATCAGCAATCAAATAGAGAGATCTCAGATATACATCATGGTAGTCTGACAGTTAGGCCTTTGCATGAAACTAGAATTTTCCACAGGATAGACACTAATACCTTCATTTCTACATGGCCCTAGGAAAGAGACATGGGCTGTTCTCCATCCAGATAATGAGATGCCTGACATAGTAAGCCACCTTTGTCTTGAAAAAGCAGAAAGTAGACATAATTGAGCTCACCTCATGAGTAAGAAAGGGTTTACAACAGTAAATACAGGGACCTACCTTGTGTGTGCTACCTATATATCACAACTCACTTGCAAGGCTGGAAAATAATACTTAAAATATTTAAGGATAGGAATTTTGTTCAGTGGGAAAATAGTTGCCTAGTTTGTGCAAGGCTCCTGGTTCAATCTCCAGAAATATTAAAAACAAACAATGGATGTTGAGGAAAGGAAGAAAGAGAGGTAGTGGAATAGACAGAATTATTTTAGGAATTCTGAATGTTCGGAAATAAGAGTAATTGAATCTCTTAGATATTGTACTTGAACTTGTTACTGTTTCAATATAAAACACTATATATAATTTAAATATGGTCACTCTATATAATGCTCATGTATATATACATGTACATGCATGTAAACAGTATGCATGCATATAAACTGTGCATATACTGCTTATAGACAGCAAACACAAGAGATGAACACCTCCTTTGTACCAGCAACTATGTCCTCACCATAGCCTGAATTCTGGATTTGGAACTTCACAGCTTGTAAAGCTGTAGCAAATGGGTTTCTATTATTTTAAAACATCTTAGCTTTGATATTTTGTAATGGTGCTGAAAATGAAATATCATTTCATGTAGAACTGTGGATAAAATCACTGTTTGTCTGTGAGTTACCCAGTTTTGATATTCTGTTGTATCCATCCAAATGGACAAAAACAAGGAAAGAAAGCATGACAAAAGGTGACTAATGAGGAGAAAGGGCCTCTGTCAGAACATCAAGGACAGATATATGTTCTAGTCAGAGGAAACATACAGTACAAAGGTTCTATCACCAGGGTAACTTTGGAGTGTCCAAAGTACACTCAAAGAAGGAGGGGGCATTTAAGGATCAAAGTCAGGAGACCAGGAGATTTCTGACTGAGGATAATGGAAAGGATCACATTTGAATTTGAAAGTCAGTTTAAGGTATTCAGATTTAATTTTAAGCTTACAGCAAAACCAAAGGTTCAATATAAATTGTCATTTTGTGATACAGAGCACTCTAAGTGGAATAAGGTTATTTTTCCAACTGACAACCTGAGTTAGGCTTCCAAAACATGTTTGATAGAAGGAGAGACAGATGTCTGACAGCTGTTCTCTGACTGTCACATGTACAGGTAACTTAGTGCACAGAATGTTTATTCACATTAAAATAAATAAATATCTAAAAGGTAAAAAAAAAATATGATTTAAATGATTGTAAGAGGAAGATGTGATCCATGAGAAGACAATTTTGGTAGTCCTGGGAGAGATGTCAGCTGATTAAAGGGGTGGGTGGCAGAGGTGAGGAGTGGGAAGATGTAGGATGTGCCCTGACACCCAGCACCTAGTACCCCACAATGTTAAGTTAGGAAAATAAGATACAAAGCCAGCAGTAAATGATCTCATTGTTTGGGTTTTGTTTGTTTAAATTGAAATCACTGACAAATATAATCTCTGTTCTTGGATATAGGTAAGTTCCAGATCATTAAATTTGAGAGAGAAGTTCAAATAACCCACATACTTAATTTTAAATCCATTAAAATCACAAAGTATTGGTAGAGAGCAAGAAGGAATGAGTCAAAGGATTTGTTTTAGAATTTCAAAGAAGATCCACTTAGAGTAGCTACAAAGGACATGTGAGTCTTCATTCTAGATTTGCAGGATCAATGTGAGAATCATCTCATACACTGTGTTCTGTGGAAATGGCATCCTTTAAGGAAGAAGAATCAAAAAAGCAAGTTTATGGATAAGAGTAGAATCGTGACCTGCAAACCTTTGTCAAATGACTAAAACCTTCATATTTTTGACAAAAGGTAGGATTGTGGGAACAAAGCAAAGAAAATATTCTTCACAGTGTAGTTGAAAAGTTAGAAACAAGATTAACAGGCCTGTTGGGTTCTATTTAGAAAGCCCATGCAAATAGCACATTAATGCACTTTGATAAATTATTACATAAACATTTGACATCAAACGGGTCATCATAACATAAACAAAATTCATATCTAAATAGCTTTAAAAAGAAAAACATACATCTATCTATTAGTATTTTGAAGAACAGGTTAATATGAAATAACAACTGTTATTAAAAGTAGCTACAAATGTTAAGAAAATTACATAAAACTCTCAAATATTAACTTAATGTAAACTAAACTCATGAGATTGTGCCATTGATAGTTTATTCAGATTAATCACTGATACAGTTGAAGGTCTATGAGAAGTTCTTATAAAATTTTTGAATGTTGCAAGTGCTGTGCACACCTTGTAAAGAGCAAGTCCTGCTTTCCTCACCTCTTGCTTTCATCCCTAGCTTCAGCTGGCACCAGCCATATGGATGACTTTGTTGAATCACTGTAAGGGACAGTTGGAGAACCTGATTGACTGATGTTATGCAAAATGTCACAGACTTTTGAATCTGATCTTGGCATGACATGGTGAAAATTTTCCAAATTCCAGGATTGCAGAGAACTGTACAATCACTACACAAAGGAACTGATGTGTTACATATTGAATTCAGGCAATGATTACATATAATTGTATCATTACCATCATTACCTAGAGTGAGATTAATGGAGGCAACTATTCAGAGAAACAAGAAAGAAATTAGCTTTGAAGTAGCATAATGAAAGATTTTAATTGTGGGAAGAATTCAGTCACATTTCAAAATTACTGGTTGTGATTCCACAGAACTTACTAGCTACAAATCTTATTCACTGCTTCAATTCATGTGCTTTATTGCATTTGGTCATGCAATGATTAGCAAAGATCAGATAGCCACAGAATCCAGAATAGAACTTGGCCACAAAGCTAATAAAATGTTTATTTTAATAAATGAACAGAGGGAGTCAGATGAATACCCATTGAGAAAGCAAAGACGTGAAGTGTTTTGTATTTGTTTAAGCATCATTAAAATCAACAAGTCAAAGGTAGAAACCCTTTTAGAAGCAAAACAATACACTACAAATGAGGGTTGTGTGCATCCTATATCAAACACAGCTGCAATGAATCATGTGTACACTGTGGCGTTAGTATATTGTATATCTAAAATAAATTTTAATTTATAAATCAGCCAAAGTAACAGAGTAACAGTGATCATTAATAAGATAATAAAAATAATTATAACATGCTACATATGCATACTATTATCAAATTTATATGACTGCAGATTTTTTAAACATGTCTTATTGAGCAATACCTGCTCTTTTAATGATGCTATGAGATGATGTAATGCCGTCCATTAATGTGTGATGCACTCCAGGTCAATGGGTGATGCAGGCATTGTGACTTGGCACTATGTCACAGACATTACAATATCCTATCTTCCAATCAAGACAGTGGCTGAGTAACTTGAGTGATTGGTGGCAGATACAGCAAGGTTACATTAAATAATGAAAGGACACATGTCCAGGGCAGAGAGGGGTAGGGTATGTTGGAACAAGTTTCCATAAAATCTTTTAGCATACAACTTGCAATTCATATGTATATTTGTGGAACTTTTCTTTTAATAGTTTCAGATTATGACTGATTGGGAGATAATACAAACCATGGAGAGTAATACTGAGAACAGTTTCTAATATGTCGATGAGATGAAAGATGCTCTCTGTTACCTGACTGAGAAAAAGGTGAAGTTTGCAGCCACAAATTCTATGAGGATTGGCACTAGATAGTCCTCAACCCTTAGAAGCACAATTTTTCATACCTGAACTACCATGTTAGTTTGAAGATCTTCAAAACAGAGTTTTGGAGGGGGAAGGAGAGATCTCTTCTCAGACCTTCAATAACTAAATTAGATTGGGTACTGGCAAATATTAGCAAGGATTTCTAAAATGGATATTTATCAGTTGAATTCAATCAGCATATCGATAAATACAAAATATATAATTATAATATAATATATATAATTATATTTAGATAATAGATAATATCTAGATTATGAAATTAGCATTAAATTGTACTTTTCCCCCGTCTTATATTTACTCGAGTACCTAGCAGGCTGAGTTTCTGAAGAGTTTCAGCTGTGAGTAAAACATGATTTGGAGTGTTACCTATAAAGCAACATTGTTTGGTGCAGCATTTTACACATTTCATGAGGTTTTCATATGTCTTTTTTTCCAAGGCCTCAAAAATAGAAACTACGGAATCGTTACCTGTTTATAGAAATGGCCAAAGTAGAAAAGTGGCTTAAAGCAAAAACAATAACTGAAAATTGTGTAGACACAGGAACACGTCTATATGACCACTAGTACCAGCACTTTGGAAGCTGAGGAAGGAGGTTTGCCGAGCTATGTCATAAGTACCAGGCTAGCCGGGGTTATAGAGCTAGGCAAAGTATTAAAAATACTAAACTCAACCTTTATCTTAAAGTTGTCTTCTTTATTTCAAATAATCATTTGGGTCTAAACAGAGTTTCCTCTAGTCTGTGAACTATCATTTCACTGACATGTGGCTTCTCCTGTGTACTATTTTTGTTTTGTTTTGTTTTTTTGTTTTTTTTTCGAGACAGGGTTTCTCTGTGTAGCCCTGGCTGTCCTGGTACTCACTCTGTAGACCAGGCTGGCCTCGAACTCAGATATCTGCCTGCCTCTGCCTCCCAAGTGCTGGGATTAAAGGTGTGCGCCACCACTGCCCGGCCCGTGTACTCTTAAAATGCCTTTTATTCTCATTTCCTTCCTTTACTATCTTCCCCTCTATTCTCTACCACAGTGCCATGCTGGTGACAGAAAGTGGCACCAGAAAGGCTCTTGTACAAAAGACTTAGATCCCTGCTGCTGGTGCTACTGAGGAGGGTAATTCTCTAAACTTTAACCTAAAAAGGATATAATCCATTGCTGCTTGTATAGCTGAATGTCCCATAAGAGAAAGACGAGTCAATGGGATCTTGCTTTGGAAGGCCAAATCTTGTCTCCAACCCTTTATAACCTATTTCTCCTCCTCCCATCCACCATGAAATGAGTCAATTTGTTCAGTCACATGATTCATGGCATGACATTCTATCTTGGCACACATGGATCCAGAATTAACATGGTCAAACAGATCACGAACTGAAATTTCAGAAACTATAAGGATAAATAAATGATTCATTTTTTTCAAAGATGTTTTATCAGGTACTCTTGTACAGGGAGGAAAAAAAATGTAAGGAATACAATGATATCTACAGATTGTCAGTCTCTTCATCACCCTCGGCTTAAAACCCTTCAAGGCCTAGGAAATGGATGGCTCAGGGAAGAAACCCATCCCGGATACAAGCATGAGCACCCGTGTCTGAATCTCCAGAAGTGACAGAGAGCTAAGCATGGCAGTGTTCATCTTTGATTCCCCAAGCTATTATGGCAAGCTGTGAGAAGTGACAGGAATGCCCAGAAAGGATGCCTGGCTCCCTCCCAGGTCTTATTCCTGAGATTCATCTGTCTCCAAATCAGTTCTAATGATGCTTGCTTACTCTGTTGGATTGTAGATTTCATTGTAGGAAGGTTTCTTTTCTTGTTGTTTTGCTCATTCTGTATGACTAGTGACTGCTATGTGGAGGGGAATGTCACTGTGAGGTGGTGCATCTCTTTGCTTTGATCTAAATACTCAATTTGTTTGCTTTTCTTTTGCTTGAGACATGTTCTCTCTCTATAGGAATTGCTGGCCTCTAACTTCTCATGTGGACTATTTTGTTCTCAAATGAACAAAAATATGCCTGGATGAAAGACAAGAGTCACCATGTCCATCAAACCCAGTGTGCCTTTTAATCAGATTAAAAATTGTTTGAGGTTTGTATGGACTGGTTTATGTCAGGAAATGCTTGCGGGAGCAAAACCAGTAGAGTGAGGCAATCCATACTCTGCCAGGCATAGAGCACAGCTAACAAATTGTCCTTCCCACTTGTGCAGTTTTGCAAAGGTGAGTTCGGTGTGGCTTACACTAAGCTAAACATTTTTCGTGCAAATTATATTCCTGGGTTCTCAAAGCTGCCAGAATGAACCATATTGTAAAGATTATTTAACCTCTTGAATTTAAGTGAGATATAATTCCTCTTGAAAATTTTTATAACAATGGAAACACTTTCTTATGCGGAAAAAAACCACTATTTAGAATCTGGGAGATACAATACGTTTTCATGTTTGAAATTGCACAAAAGTGGCACTTAACCCTTCTTCTTATTCTCAAGGACATCCTGAGTCGCCTTTCACTAAAATCACATTACTGAACAAAAAGGCTGGAAAGATGTCTCATTTCTAATTCAATCCACATACATTCCCTTCTAGTGAATTACCTGGGCCAATCTTGGTTATCCCATCCAAGTTAAAGTCAGGAGCAACTCTTCAATATTTAATACATGTTGACAAAAAGAATCAATCAGTGAGACTCCTTGCATCAATGAGGCAAGAGAACCTGATTTCTTTCCTACTAACTAATCAATCAATCAAAACAATTTCTCTATTTCCTTTGAAACATTTGCTTAACGATATCTCCATTGAGAATAATGAAATTCAGTAATATCAATCAAATGAATATTATTAATTTTTTAAATTTGCAACTGTCATATCATGTCCCAGATGGCATGAAATTTAACTGACTTATCTGATCTCTGAGAATAATTGATGTCTATTGATTGATTTTAAGGATTTGGGGGGTAAACAGTGATTCAAAGAGGGGAAGAAAATAGAGCCAGGGTGGACATCCGGTTTTGTCATTCAGTGATCATGTTAAGACTTGAGGAACAGAACAGAGGAAGAACATAAAAGCTGTCATTTAGTAAGGCACACATGTTATTAATATTGCATTAATAGTTCCAGGCAGTATAGTTGGGCCCATGAAAAAATAAACCAACACATTTTTTGTTTGTTTTTCAAATACCTGAATATTTGACCTTAACATAATCCCTGTTCTGTAAGTGCGGGCCAAAGGCTAAGCAATAGAATATATGTTTATGTGTTAGGTGAAACTATACACACACATACATACACACACACTCAAACACTCACACACACTATACAAAACTTCTAACATCATAAATAGAGATTCTAAACCCAGTTTCTCATTTTTAATAACTAGGGATGACAGGTCCCTGCCTCTCCAGCTTTTCAAGGCCAACACACAGATAGCCAATATTCACTAGGTTTAAATTTTGCGTGAGGCCTTATGTGTTCTGGGGATCAATATAAACACCTCCATCTACACTTTCTTTTTTTATTGGATATTTTCTTTATTTATATTTCAAATGATATCCCCTTTCTAGGTCCCTCTCCTGAACCCCCTATCTGATTCCCCCCTCCCTCTGCATCTGAGTGCTCACCCACCCACCATCTCAATCTCACCTCCACACCCTGGTATTCCCTTACACTGGGGCACCAAGCCTTTACAGGACCAAGGGCCTCTCCTCCCACTGATGCCTGACAAGGCCATCTTCTGCTATGATATACAGCTGAAAGCTTAGAATAACCAAGATACAATTCACAGACCACATGAAGCTCAAGAAGAAGGAAGATCAAGGTGTGGATGCTTTGGACCTTCTTAGAAGGGGGAACAAAATACTCACAGGAGGAAATATGGAGACAAAGTGTGGAGCAGAGACTGAAGAAAAGACTATTCAGAGACTGCCCCACCTGGGGATCCATCCCATTACCAAACCTAGACACTGTTGTGAATGCCAAGAACTGCATGCTGACAGGAGCCTGATGTAGCTGTCTCCTGAGAAGTTCTGCCAGAGCCTGACAAATACAGAGGTGGGTCCTCGTAGCTAACCATTGGACTGATCACAAGGTCCCCAATGGAAGAGTTAGAGAAAGGACTGAAGGAGCTGAAGAGGTTTGCAATCACATGAGAAGAACAACAATATCAACAAACCAACCCCCCCCCCCCCAGAGCTCCCAGGAACAAAACCACAGGCCAAAGAGTACACATGGAGAGGCCCATCTACACTTTCCTGAATGGAGCCATGAGAGTCATGATGGAGAAAGGTCCATGTTGATTTGGATGCTAAATGATACTGCACAGTGTATAGTTAGAAATGGGTACAAGTTTCTTGAAGGAAAAGGAGTTGAAAATACATACAACAAAGAAAACCTATTTTATAAATCAATCCAAGAAGTTATTATCCAGAACAAAATTTTGTGTTAATGGATGAGCAGGAATTAGCCTAGAAAGGCTGCAATGGTGACTCGCCTTTTGCATCTGCAAAATTTGATCCTGTGATGTTCAGTTCATGCTAGACAACTTGCTTGCTACTTTGTGTATCCCAGAAACTTGCTCTTTACATTTTGCTTAGATGTATTGTACATATCTATTTATACTTCTCCGAAATGACCTCTCCTGTGCCATATCATCATTGTTCCAACTCAAGAATCAGTGGGCACCAAAGAAATATCTCATGAATAAAATTTCACCTCTGTATTCTTCCTCCAAATGCCTGATATTTTCACATCATCCATTTATCGTAGTTAAAGACTGACAACCTATACAGCAAATTCCTTTTGCTTCAGTTTTACTTGTGGGAATTGGTGTTATGCTGTTTGATCACCTGACTTTACATTCTAGGGAGAGATTAGAAATGAACACCACAGTCTCCTTTCACTGACAAGATGAACTCTAGTAACTTAGAGAGATTCAAAAGGAGTGGATCTTGTGCATCAAAGGTTCCATTCAGGGAAGTGCAGGCAGCATGCTCTTTTGTAGTAATAACTATGCAAGTATGGATTCTTTATAGCCATGATTAAGCGGAAACTGCCAGGAAGCTGTATAAAGCTAAGTGGTAGTATGTCATGCAATACTAATTCTGTTTGGTTCAGCAAAAATGCAAAGAACTTCAGAGGACTCATCTGTGCAGCCTTCTGCTTTTTGGCCTAATCAGAGAACACACTATGGATTCTAATTCTTTCTGTTACCTAGCAACCAAGTGTCCAGGCACTACATAAATAGGGGTGGGGGTATCAATATACATACACACTCTCTTCACAGTAGATTAGAAAAAAATCAGTGGGAGAAACAGCTGCAAGTTATAAACAATGAACAAAAATCCTCTTAAAGTTTACTCAAGAATGAACACTTCATCAAAACGTATAAAAGTTACTTCTATCTAACTACAACATCACCTTAGTGCTACTTGGGGTGCAAGCTTCCTGTGTTCCTACTATTTTTTTTCTTTTTTAGTTTCAAAAGTCTTTTACAGAACCTAATAGTAAAGTTGTAATAAAGTCATAAATCCCTTCTTATTACTAATCAATAAAATTTGTTTCTTGTAGTTTTTCCCCTTTTACCTCCATATAATAATCATGTAAAAGTCTTGATGTTCCATGTAAAGAAAAAAATATATAGTCCAAAGCTTGATTCTTGGTATACTACCCAATATTTTTAAGGATCTTTTGCTTCAAGAAGAAAATTGCTTTCTATAATATACAGAGGGTGTAAGAATACATGTAAAAGTGAAATCTGACATTGGAATTTATTAGTTGCTATAGAAAATGGAGGGTATAAGACTTTCTAAGGCCAGCTGGCAAATTTAACAATAGGATCATTGATGAAAATGTGTGCAAAGGAGGATGGGGAGATAAAAGAGGAGGGACAGAATCAAGCGCAAGATCCATAGGGTGGCAGCAGAAACAGGAGAGGGGGTAATGAAGGCAGCAAATGGGGCTGGACGCCTACTGAAAAGGTTAATTAAATCTTTTGTGGCACAGAATTCTTAACGAACTATGTTTCTGAATATGTGCACAGACTCACTCATGCTCTTTGTAAACACACAGAGATGATAATTATTTTTGCATAACGTCTTTTCCACATTGAGCTTTAGAACATTTTTAAACAAGGTTGATTGTTTACAATGAAAGCGTCTTATACACAGAACACAAAGAAGTTTGAAATTGCTGACCAACAAATAATCTTAGGAGTCAGAGTTTTCCTTTCATTGTTCTCTAATATTTGAAAACACCATAGTAAACAACACAACAAAACCTTATACCCCTATTAGAAGTGTCTGAAAAACAAATGATTTTTTATGAACAATTGCAGGGACGATCCCTGAGTTTCTAGCAGCCACAACACTGCTTGGACGATCAGGAGGCTGTTTTCTAAGTTGGAGAATGGTTATACATCATACCCAGAGAACTCAGGCCTCTAAGGTGGCAACACAGTTATTTGTTTTCTAGCTTTGGTTTGTTCTCTTGCCATAATATCCTGGAGATCTCCGAAGCTTACGACAGGATGGGGGTGGAGTTTCAGATGACAGTCAAAGGTGTAGATGCTGATTAGTGCAATCAAGAACACAGAGCTCATCCAAGTCTTGACATGGTATCTCAGTCGCCATTAGTCTTTATTTCCTGTCTGAGTACTCACTCCAGCTACAATCCTAGTGAAAGGCAAGGTGTGTCACGAGTAGCTTCCATTTGCTTGCTTGGTGTGTACTGAGCCTTAATCTTGACTTTAAAAAGCATTTGAGTTTTTTTCCAGAAACCTGAGGTATTCTTCCAAGAAAAATAATAGTATCTGATCAGGCTACAGGTTGAAAGGATGTTAATATACTTGCTCAAAAAAGAAGCCCATGTCTCTATCCCCTTCTGTGCTTAAATGGAATCTTTTCTCTTGGAAAATCAAAAACAACTCAGTGGCAGTTTCTTCAGAAAAGCCTTTTATCTATCCCATTTTTGTCAGAAAGCAAATGAGAGGGAGACAGACAGAGAAGGACAGAGATAGAGAGAGACACAGAGAGACAGAGACTCACTCTGTTCCTAAGTTTTATATGAAGCTGTCAATGAATTTGATTTCCAAAGAAAAGTAATTCTTACTTCCTGTGTGTGTATATGCGCATAGTGTGTGTTTTTGTAAGGAAAGTGTGAAAGTGTGAACGTGTGTTTACATGTTTGTATGTGGGTGTGTGCATGTGAATGTGTACATGTGGGTGTGTGCATGTG